>PVHY01015591.1:23342-35762 GCA_004024945.1 Uropsilus gracilis | reverse complement strand
CCTCGCGAGCGTCACGTCGGAGGGCTGTGGAGTCGGGAACACCGGGGAAAGGGGCTGGGAGAGGCGCGGGGTGCAGAGAGGAGAGCGGGGTCCGGGACCCTTGGCTGTGCAAATGTCCGAGGGTGGGAAGTGTTTGGGTCCGGAGTGTCTGGACGAGGTGCGAAGGGGGGGGTCAGGACTTTCGGGTCCGGGATCACGGCTCGCAGCTCGAGCTATGGCCAGACCTGCGCTGGAGTCCAGGTGGGGAGCACAGGTGGCCGGGCTGGGGTGGGCGCAGCGTTGGAAAAAGAAAGACCCGTCGGGTACCAGGGTCTGAGACTGGCGGTCTGGGTGGGAGGGGGTCCGGGACCGAAGGTGTCACAGGGTCAAACCCAGGTCCAGGGGGGCCGCTCTGGTTGGTGGGGAGGAATCCGGTGTCGGGCTCCGAGCCCCCGCTGCACGCGCCGCCGCCGCCGCCGCCCGCGCCGCCCGCGCCGCGCCTTACCCGCCGCCCCGCAGTCGGCGCAGCGCGCGTTGCCAGTACCCGCCGTCTGCAGCAGCTCCAGCAGCCGCTTCTTGTTGCGCTCGCGGTCGCCCATGGCTGGCCCCGAGGGCTCAGCGGGGCTCGGCCCGGCCGCCCTTCGGTCCGCACACGCCCATGGCCAGTGCGCTCGCCCCGGCAGGTGGAGAGGAACAGAGCTCGGCGCCTCCGACCCGGGCCGCGCGGCCGCCAGCCCCGCCCCCGAGGGAGGACTTTCCGCCCCTCCCTCGGCGCGTCCAGCGGGTCCCCGACGCCGCCCCCGCCTTACCGGGCGACGACACCCAATCCGGTTCCACCGCTTTGCAGGTGCGTGGTTGTGTCAACCCAGCCAAGCGCTCTGGACCTCAGAAAGCGCCTCCTCACGTGAAGGGGGTAAGGACGTGTGTCCGCATCTCAGGCGCTTTGGAAAACCGAACTGGACGTCCCTTCTGTTAAAGGGTTCAACTGATGACTCAGTTAACCACCACCTAAGGAAGACCTACTGATTCCCAGCTCAAGTCATCGCTTCAGCATCTGGTCCTCCTAGGACACTATTACAGGATCCTTCCATCCCTTCTGGTGTATTACATATTTTCTATCTACCTTTCATCGCAGCCATTTATGTATTTATATTAACACCCCCCCACATAACGTACACAAATATAGATAGTTGATGTCAGTTTGACATATTCTAGTATATTCATAGTATTCCACATAGCTTCTAGAAACAGCACCTACACGTTTTTAAAACCCTGGTAGTTACATGACTGTTCACCAGAAGGAGTGACTTCTCTATGCGGACACAGCTGGGTATTTTCATCTGAGAAATTCCATCACCACAAGGTGTGGAAAAGGCTTCTGCTGCTAATCTGGTTCTTTCATTACTCCTGATTCCCCTCCCCCAGCCCTGTCACTCGAATGCCCTTTTCAGTAACAGGTCAGGTGCCGGTAAGGCTGATACTGCACACACTACCATCCCCTCTGTCGGGAAACACTGTACTACCCTATGCAACTGGCACACAACACACAGATGGTTAGGTTCCATTCTGAGGGAGTGCAGCTGATGCCTGCACCCTGCCTGCACCCCAAGTTAATACACATATGCACACACACAGACTCATGGAGTAGCTTTATAGGATCAAAGAAATCCAGGCTTTGTATCTCAGCTCCATCGCTTACTAAATATGTGGCCTTGTACAAGTTCCTTCACTTCTCTGCATCTTGGAATCCTCATCTATAAAATGAGGCAAGATTCATCGAATATGGTTGCTGAGATGTGCCAGTACATGGCATGCAAAACCCTCAAAACTGTGGCTACCCTGCTCCCCCCACCCCTCTGATTGACTAGTGGGATCATTTGTGATGTCGTGTCACCATTTCCTATCATGTCCCCCTGCTACCACCCCCCCCCCCACGGGTACTGAGGGTGGAGGAGGTCAAAGCTCTAGGCCCTGGGGGAGGAAACATTCCAAGAATAACCAGCCATGAGGGGTCCTGACTGTGGAGGGTGAGGTCGGGACCAGGAGCAGCTCTGCAGGAACCAGTGAGAGAGTCCAACTGGGGTCAAAGGGCATGGAGCTGTTTACCAAACAGGCTGAAAGATGATTCATTTCCGTTGCTGCTTTAGCTGAAAAGAGGGACAGAAATAAATCTCCCTAGAGAAAAATGGGAATGAAGGCAAGGTATGAAGGCAAGAGGATGGGGAACTTGGGGAACAAAGTGGAGAGAAGTCAAGGGCATCATTTTCCACTAGCCAATGCCAGAGCACAGCTGTAATTTTTAGGCTGGTTCTTGGGTTCCCTCTGGCACCTGGAGTCTCCCCAATCCCTCCTGGCAGTCCTCACAACAGCAAAAACAAGGGGAAATATAGCATCTCCTTCATGGAGAGGAGCTAGAGTTTGAGAAATTCCTTTAGTTTCTACTATTCCTGCCTTATCTCTGTAATTTTCCAATTAACACAAATCCAAACTTAAGGGGAAATTTTTATTTTTGCCTGGGGAAGGTGGTAGAGGGAAAGAGGGATAATGCTAATAAATAATCACAGAGTTTCATACCATTTGGTCACCTTTGAATCCAGTTGAGCCCTCTAAGGGCCTAATTTCCAAGGAGCTAAATTACCTGAAGTCATGGAGAAATTCTTTTAATTTCATCCAAAGGAATGAACAGATGCCTAATCCTGGCCTCCTGTTATATTCACCAATCCCCAATGATGTCACAAAAAGTCCACAGACATGCTCTCCCTTTAATTCTCCTACTCCTCTATCTATTTTTCATTTAAAGAAATTATAGTAGGCAGGGTATGGGAAAAACCCAAATGCCTGAAAACAGACAAATGAATCAGAAAGATGTATTTACACAGTGGAATATTACTCACCGATCAAAATGACTAACTCATGTTATTAGTGCATTGTGGATGGAACTAGAAGGAATCATGCTAGTGAAACTAAGCCAGAGTAAAAGATAAATACTGAATGGTCCCACTTGTGTGTGGGACATAGGGAAAATGAACAAAAGGACAAGAAAAAGTTAAAACTAACAAGTTGACAACAGAACTAAAGCAAGAGGGTGTAGGGAGGGTAAAATCAGGGGAGGGATGAGCACAAGAGATCAGAATGATGGTTCATGGATGATACGGTGATGAGAGAACTTTGGGGTATATAAATATAGATATATGTAAAATACAAAACAAAATAAAATTGTAGTAATAAAGTCTCAGTTGTATAAACTGGCCATATTAACCATTTCCAAAACATTTTTGTCAGCATACACAAAAAAAATTCCAGAGCCAACTCATGGGGATCAGACTGAATGGGAGTTGAGCTAGCTCTGTGGTAGGGAAGCAGAAACTGCACTTACAGGCAAAACACCACAACAAAGTCTTGGTGACTAGGGCAGACACAGAGCACTGGGATCAGGGAACGGGGTTTGGGTGGCAGAGTGAGCTGAAGCAGTCTCCCCCATGGACTCAAAGCACCCAGCAGCTGCTGGGGTGACAAGGTAGTCTGGGCCCTGGGACAGAGTGTCCTCTAAATAAAGTCCCAGGGGGTCCTTCAGAATGTAAACATTCAGGCCTGCTGCAGGCCTGAAAGACTGTCCTTAATCACATTCCCAGACTTGGTTTAGACTCAAGATTCCCAGAGATGAGACTACCATCCTCTTGAAAATTTAAAGAACAAAGTTCATTAGTGTCAGACTTAAAATAATGAACATTAGAGGAAATGTGGAAAATACAAAAAAAGAAAGAAAGAAAGAAAACAAAACTCACCATCACATCTCCTGTTTAGACAGAGGTTGCTGTTTGGCCCCTTGCATGCATGCATTATTCCACTTCATTTTCACCACAATTCTGTGGTATGAACATTTTATATCCATTTTACAGATGAAATAAGTGAGTGAGAATGTCAATAAATGTGTCCAAGATTCTACAACTGAAATGATACACGTGGAATATTGTGTTTTTAAATCATTTCCTCATCAGTCTCCATTAACATTTTCATGAATTCCCTTCCGACCTTTTATGCATCTTTTTATATGATGTATTGAGATCCTATCTTCCACACAACGTTGTATCCTTTTAAAAATATTTGTTGCATAAGTTTCTTATTATAGATACTTCATGATATTTTAACCTCTATGTAATGTATGGTAGTACTTACTGTAGTATGTACATTTCCTTATTGTTGAATACACAGATTGTGACCATATTTTCATGGCTAAACATAATGCTATACTTGGCATCTTTATGCCCAAAGCTTTCCCCCTCACTAGTACTGTATTTTCAGGCAACATATTCTACTCTAATTGCTCACTGATTTACTGGTCTCCCTTCCTCATCTAAGCTTCATAGGAACAGGGTGGGTCAGTCCAGTTATATCTGAAGCTGTATCCCTGTTTCCTACTTACTGTTATCAGGGGGATTCAGTAGATAGTTACTGAATAAAGAAGTGAATTCATTTGAAAAACACAGAGTAAAAGGAGAGGATTTAGGATCTCAAAAGTGTTTTCCTTTTTGAAGGAAAGAAATAACAGGCAAACATGCAAAATGGAAACTCAAGTAGCCAAAGACTCTGACCAAGTTCACCTACTCACCTGTCTGAGTATCACTTTGTCGTGGACAAGAACCGGTTCAGAATCCAGAGGGACTCTCACTACAATAGTGGCGAAGTATTTGCTCATTCACTCACTGAATATTTGTGGGGTATCTGTTATGCACCACATACTGATTAGGGATACAGCTATAAATAAGATAATAAAGATCTCTCTGCAGAACTTATTTACCATAATATGAACTGAGAAACAAATAAACCTATATCCATATGGTGCCAGAGGCAGCATAAGGTAATAAGAGGGATGGAAGGTGCTGTTCTAATTAGGAGGTTGACGATGTCCTCTCTAAGGTAGTGACTTTTAAGCAAAAATCTGAGGGAAGAAGTGAAGCCAAGCATGAATCTATATGAAAGAAGAGTGTCCCAGGGAAAAGGAGAGCATGTTCTATGATCCTAGGAAGGTGACAGGCTTAGGGGCATGTTTGGCTTGGCCTAGGAGGGCAGAGATGCCCTATCTCATTCCCTCAGTGCTTGCTCATGCTGCTCACTCTTCTTCAACTCCCCTTCCTCCCCTTCCTCTCAAGCCCCTCCTGCTGTCCCCATGGGTTTAGCCAACTCCTGACTCTATGCCTAAATTCAAATCTTTCTTTTTTTTTTTTTTTGAGACCAGGTTTCGCTATTTTTGCCCATGGAACCGCAGGCTCACGTTGCGCGGGGTACCACAGACTCAAGCAATCCCCAGTCTCAGCTTCCCAGGTAGCTAGGATTACAGACACGCATCACCACGCCCCCCTATGTTTTTGGGACTAGGTCTTGCTCTGTGCCCCCAGCGGAACTGGAACCTCGATCCCTGGCCCGGGCCGTGGCTTCCTACACTGCCACCTACAGGCAAGCGCCACCATTGCCTGGCTCAAATCTTATTTCTTATAGCTTGCCCTTTACCCCCCTCATGTTCCCACAATGTTTCTATTTCTATTAAAAATAAACATCACTTTATTCTATGGTTTGTTCCCCCAAGGCTGTTTTATATGAAAATTAATACAAACAAATAAAACTTGTTTTATCTGAATCAGTAGTGATCTTGTTAAGAGTAGATTGTCATTCATTATGGTGCTTAGCAAGTCCAGGATGGACAGATAGAGTATTAGACAATTAGACATTTGCAGGGGTTGGGAGGGGGCATGAGAGAGTGACTCCTAATGGGATGGGTATAGGTTTTGGGGGATGTTGAAAATGTTCTGGAAATAGACAGTGGTCTTGGTTGTTCAACATTATGGACGAAACAAATGCCACTGGACTGTAAACTTAAAAATGTTTCAAATGGTGAGTTTTGGGTGCCATGATTTTTGCCACAGTGGAAAAACAAGATGTGGTTGAATGGAATAAAATTGAGGGGCCCTGTACATAAGCATCTGGCTTACAGGAGTCTGAATAAAAAAAATTACCAAACGGATGGGAGAGCTGAAAAACCCAGGTATAAATTCTAAAGCATCAGAAAATAAGTCCTGAGTAACCAAAGATTACTCAGGATGTAATCTTTGAAAATGTAAGCTGAGTGCTTACATTTTCTATCTTTACCTGGTACACTCAGTGAGAAGTCAATCATAGAGGATAACTACAGCTATAAAGGAAGGATTAGAGTGACCTCTGTTGGAAATTTGATTTGAACATTGGGGTTCTCACTATGGAAATATAATTTTTGAATTGTGTTCAAAAACTTCAATTTGTAGTTCCTTTAGTTATGACTACTTATTTTATAAAACATCGAGGTAGTTTCCTCTCGGCATCACTTCTTAGACAATCATAGCTTATCTTACTCTGTGTCATCATTGTCCCCAATGAGTGGTATCTCTCTCTCAATGCGTAACATTTTCTACTTTACATAATTTCATTTTCACCATAAATAAAGAATGTGAATCAAAGAGTGATACTTTGAGTCTTATTTTGCAAAAGAAAAAGCTGTTACATATGTAGCAGGGTTGGGACTAAGCCTAAGTGTTCTGATTCTGGGTCTCAAATTATGCTTTTACTTTGACCATTTGTTTAGAAATTTTAATTTTGTGCAATGGTGAAATTGTGTGGGGTTAAAAAAAGAAATGTTATTGGTGTGTAATGCTAAAAAGATAATAAAATGGGACATAAAAGCAGAAAAAAATCTGAAACTTCTCCCAAACAAAGGTTAATAGGCTCTATTATTCCTCCTCCATAAAATAGCACTTGCTGGGATAGGTACAGTAATTGAAGAGATGTGTCCTGTTCCTCTGTACCCCTAAATGATCTGTTCAAGAGTCATCAGCTCTTTATGTGAATCCAGGCTACCTTTGAGAAGGCAAAAAACTTTGAGGTCAAAACAGATAACATCATAAACATACATACCTCATATGATGCAAAGGATCAATTAAATATACAGCAAATTTTTTCAAGTATATTAAATATACAGACAAATGCACAAATACTACAGCTTCATGAAATGTTTCAAAGTGTACATACGTGTTTAACTAGCACACCAATCTTAAAAATAAATAAAAAGAGTATAACTAATTCCAAGACACCCATTGCCCCCAAGATCCCGATTTGTATCACCAGAGAGATTATTTGATCCATTTTTGTACTTTATATGTGTGTGGATTCTTATAGTCAACACTGTATTTGCAAGATTCATCTATGCTGCTAGATAGTTTAAGTTTATTCAATATATCCATGATCTTTTGACATTTGAAATATTGCATGTTCCATTATTGGAATTTCTATTGGTATTTGGCTAATGCAAATAGTGCCGCTATGAACATTCTCATTTCAGGTTTAAGCTCTGTGAAGTTGCCATTTTTGTAACTCTACAGCTGTCAAATCTGGCAATTTCATGCATGAGGTTCAACCTATTGTCTTTTTTTTTTAATATTATTTTTAATATTATTTATTTTGTTTTTGTTTTTGTTTTTTTGAGACTAGGTCTTGTTATTTTTGCCTGTGGAACCGCATGCTCTTGTTGCCTGGGGTACCACAGACTCAAGCAATCCCCAGCCTCAGCTTCCCAGGTAGCTGGGATGACAGGCACGCACCACCACACCCAGCTATTTTTTTTTGGAACTAGGTCTCGCTACGGTCCCCAGGCGGGACTCAAACTGCGATCCCCAGCCCCGGCCGCTTCATAGGCTGAAGCTTACAAGCACAAGCCACCGTGCCCGGCTATTTATTTTGTTCTTTAGATCACAACCTCAGAAGGTAAGTGATTTTTGGGATACCTCCCCCCCCCTTCCCTCTGGTGCCCTTTCCATTCTCTCAAACCCCACTCTTTGTTGTTTACTAGTCTGTGTTAGGTCCATTAGTCTCTTTCTTTACTATGGCAGTGTCCCGGGCGAGGGACTGTGATGTTGGAACCAGGCGACATTGCTGGTAGGTTTTCAGTCTTAAGTTTGCGTTGAGCAGCAAGTCTGTACTCATCTGTGATCTGTCCATGCTTTCTTGCTGCAGGCCGTCTTCTCCAATCCCATCTCTGCTACTTTACCTTATGGCTCTGGTGTCGGATTTAGGGGATCTCGCCTCCAGCCAGTGTCCGGGCGAAGAAGTTTCTCTGTGAATACAGGCATCTGTGAATGGCCTTTGCAGATCATCTCCTCTGTTTGCAGTTTTGAGGTGGAGCCGATTACCCCAACTTTTGTCGTCCTCTCTTCTCCCATAGTGTGGGGCGGTGGTGTTGCTCTCCTAGAAGGCATCTCTGCAATGAGGTCCTGGGTCTTCTCAGCCCAGGGAGTGCATAGGTGCGCATGATGACATCGTGTCTCTACAGTTGTTTCTCTTGTCTCCCATGCACTGGTTCTCTCGGTTGTCCATCTGCTGTGTCCAGCTCCAGCTTGTGGGCTGGATTTTTGTGTGATCCCTCACCTGTTCTATGATGGGTTTATGTTGCGCATGTTCTTGCTCCTCTTGAAGTTTAGCTGGATTGAGAGCGAAATGGAAGAGACTCTCCCCCCTTCCCTGCCCTCCTGGCGGGACCTGGATGACTGTGCCTGCACCCTTCCTGCTCCCCTTGGGCTAGGAGCAGGGGGCAACATGGCTCCGCAGACCCGGCCTGCAGATGGCTGCCCTGTGCAGCAGCCATCCATCCGTGGGTGGGGCCACCAAAACCCTCCCCCATTCAGGTTTAGGGGGCTTACCCAGGATCCTTCACCTCTTTTGCTCCCCGCTGGCAAGGGAGCTCTCCTTATTGTCTTTTAGAACACAAATGCTTGCCTTCTGCTAAACACAGACCTAGGGACGGAATTGCTGGGTCATTGGGAGTACATGCACTTAGTTTTAGAATAGTACCTAAAAACTCTCCAAAGTACGTCTACCATCTGCACTTCCAACAGTATGTATGAACACTTCAGCTGCTCTACATTCTTACCAACACTGTGGTACCAGTATTTATGTTTTTGCTCAGGCTACTCTCATGGATGCATAGTAGTACCACTATGGGGTTTTACTTTGTATCTTTCTAGTGATTATTCAGTGAAACACCTTTTCATTTTCTAATATCTTTTTCTCAGTAATTTGCTTTAATTAGTTTTTTTATACATTTGTCTAGAAGTTCTTTGTTAGATATAAGGCATTTTTTTTTACTCTGTAGAATGACTTTTTAACTATATAATAAATATTAAACAAAATTATTTAGCAATCATCGCAAAAATAGCTTGGTAGCAATCATCACAAAATCTGTTTGGTATGCTCAAAGAAATTTGTTTTATATTTCTCTAGATGCTTCAATCTCTGCATAAAAGGTTCTTTTCAGGTAGCTCCAACAATACCCTGAAGATTAACCTTATAGTTAAGATTAAGTAACTAAGTCCTCTAATTTATCAATTCTAGATTTTATTCTAACCCTAAATTGCATTCCATTTTTTTTGTTTACTTACAAGGAAAATGAAGAGTGGTTGTAGGATGGATGGGGTGAGAGGCGGGGAGGAGAAGAGAGAGAGTGCCCTAAGTAATGTTATTCTAAAATGCAGAAAATATAGAGCTTATATGTCTATTCCCTGTTTCTGAGGGAATTAACCTCCCAAATACTTAGGCATATTGAATGATGAATTCATTTCCACCAATTATAATGATGAGAACCCATTTCTAACATCTTTTACATAAGGGACTTAGCGTATAAAGAGCTTATTGGTGTAGTTTGGCTTTTTAAAAATATTTTATTCAGTCTTTTAATTTTTTTTTTTTTTGTTTTGTTTTTTTTGAGACTAGGTCTTGCTATTTTTGCCCATGGAACCACAGGCTCTCTTTGCCCGGGGTACCACAGACTCAAGCAATTCCCAGCCTCAGCTTCCCAGGTAGCTGGGATTACAGGCGCACATCACCACACCCAGCTATTTTTTTGGAACTAGGTCTCACTACGGGCCCCAGGAGGGACTCGAACCACAATCCCTGGTGCTGGCTGCGTCATAGGCTGAAGCTTACAGGCATGAGCCACCGTGCCCGGCCTAGTCTTTTAATTTCTTACATTGGTAAATGGTTGCTGGAATACTTCCCCTCCCGCCCCGACTCCCCTCCCTTCACTCAGACTCCTTTCTCTTTGCTGTTTGTTGATTTATGTTAAGTCCATTCGTCTCTTCCTTTCCTGTGGCAGTGTCCTTTTGATGGGTGAGGGACTGTGTTCCTTGGACATGGCATACTGTGCTGGTAGGTTTTCATTCTTTAACTTTGCATTGGGCAGTCAGCCCTCAAAGCTTTAACTTCGAGGTCTATCAGTGTCTTCTTGTTGCTGGTTGCCCTCTCCTGCATGTTCTCTTTGCCAATCTGCTGCCTCTTCACCCCATAGCTCTGCCCTTTGGCTTAGGGGGCCTTGCGCCCAGCCATTGTCTTTACTGGTGTAAATCCCCAGCCTCAGCTTCCCAGGTAGCTGGGATCACAGGACAAATGTTTTTAACTTTAATGAGGTCCATTTTAATTTTTCCTCTGATTAACACTTTTTATGTCCTATTTAGAAATATTTGCTTATGTCAAACGTCATGCAGTTACTGGGTATTAATTTTTAATGTTTTTTCCAAACAAAAATAACTTTTTGGATGTTACTTTTGTGATCATTCTTTTTCTTAAACAAATGCTTAGGGGATTCCCATATGTGCCAGGTAACGTGGCAGGTATTTGGGAGGCATATAATTATGACCTGACACACTTCTACACTCTAGAAACACCTGAAGAAGCTAGGAGAGGCAATGTCACTAGCTTCAGATCATACCATCCATATACGGAAATTGGAGTAATTGGTAAAATGCAAGACTGACTGATTCCAAACTTGATCATAGCCATTTAAGTCCTCTCTTCAGAAGACAGACTCCAAGAATGGTTTTGATATACTCTCGTTAGTGTCTTTCAAACTGAAGCCATGACCCCAACATGGGTAGTGTTAATTGTTCATAACATTTAGGCAAAGGGTACTTCCTTCTTTTACTTTGTTGCAAGTCTTGAGCAGCCCTGGTGAACAGGCATAACTAGCTATTCAGGGGCTGTTGTTTCAAGCATGGGTAGGGAAGAAAAAAATGAATGAACAGGAGGGTGTATGAGGGGAAACTGGAGCCTGTGGTTTTCAGATGGGGAGAGAGAAGATAAAAAGAAAGAAGCAGGATACAACTTTTGGGAAGGAAAGCAGAGGCGAGTTTGGAGATCTCTGAGCTTTCAGCTCCCGGAAAAAAAAGACCCAGAAGCTGAGTCTTTCCGGGCTCTTCCGGTGTTCCGGGTCAGAAGCTGTGTGAAGGTAGAGGAGAGGTGACCCTGATGGAGTGCTGAGCCACCAGGTAACCTGGAGAGACCCAAGCTGAACCTTGTGTTGGGAGAATTCACTATTATGACTTGCAGGCCACTCAACAAGACACAAGGACTCCAACTGAAGTTCAAGGCTTTGGGTTTATTACTGGTGCACCAGGGTCCCCGGCAAGAGAGACCCCAAGTAGTCTGTTACAACCTTTTATAGGGCAAAACCACTGTCGTTCCCCCCTCCATTGTGAAGCAAGCAAGCTGGTGGAAGATATGTTTCCACATTCTCATAGCAGTGGGACACATTTCCGTAACCGCAAGTTTCCAATAAAGCTGACATCCATCATCTATCAGGAGGACAATGCTGGCATTCATCATCTGTCAGATGGACAAGATGGTTATTTATTTGTTTGCTTGTTCATTTGTTTTTTGAGACTAGGTCTCGCTATGTTGCCCGGGGTAGTCCCAAACCCATGAACTCAAACTGATCCTTAGCCTCAGCCTCCCAGGTAGCTGGGATTACAGGCGCGTGCCACCACACCCAGCTATTTTTTGAGACTAGGTCTCACTATGTTCCCCAGGGTAGTCTCGAACCCACGGACTCAAGTGATTCCTAGTCTCAGTCTCCCAAGGCTGGAGTAAAGGCGTGCACCACTGTGCCTGGCAAAATGTAGGTTTGAAACAAAATGGAGTTACTTTGGTTAGAGGTAGAGATGAGACCATGTGGAACATGTTCAGAGAATGTCAAGTTGCCTAATTTGTCTTTTGAGCGCATGTTTTAATCAGAAGAGTATCAGTTTCAAGTAATCAAATACTAAACATGCCTTAACTAAACATGACTTAACCAGTACAGTTATTCTCTCACTGAATGCAAAGTCTACAAGTGGGTGATTTCAGGGCTAGCCCAGCAATTAAATAATGTCATTAAGGTGCAGGTGTTACTCTTCTTTTTTTTTTTTTTTGGAAACTGGGTCTTGCTATTTTTGCCCATGGAACCGCAGGCTCTCGTTGCCCAGGGTACCACAGACTCAAGCAATCCCCAGCCTCAGCTTCCCAGGTAGCTGGGATTACAGGCATGCGCCACCATACCCAGCTATTTTTTGGAACTAGGTCTCACTATACGGGCCCCAGGCGGGACTCGAA
>PVHY01015591.1:0-23242 GCA_004024945.1 Uropsilus gracilis | reverse complement strand
AGCACGAGCCACCGTGCCCGGCCTGTTACTCTTCTTTTTGATCACCATTCTCTTATCTAAACATGACAGATAGCTGCTCCTTTCAGTGAGTCCTCCTTTGATCCGGTCAGAGAAAAAAAAAGGAGGTCATAACTTCTCCCACTGTTTACCAGTACTTCCCTGGTTTGCCCAGTAGAGAATCATACCCACGCTTATCTCACTCATTTGCAAAGAGAAAAGGGTGTGAAATAAATGGTTCACCTTCCCTGAAACTACTGCCCCTGCCTACAACTAGGGCTCTAGCAAGAAGGACAGGTAACACTGAGGGTCCTGGCGCCTGGTGGTGAGCTGAGAGAGAAAGAGTTGGAGGCTGGAGGTGAGGCCCCACCACTGGAAGGAAGGAATCTGACCTCAAAGACAGGGAGAAGGAAACCAAGCGTTACCTTGAGGTCGCACAGGCTGCAGCTGGGGGACCCTGGGAGGCTAAGCGCCCATGGCTGGTAAGGCTGGCTGGTTGCCCAAGATGCCCTGTTGCTGTAGACGCAACCTCCGCTTTTCTTCTAGCTCCTTTTGTATCTTGTATATCTTCTCTGCTAGCAAGTGATAGTATTCATCCTAAAATGCATGAACATTGCAGTTAAACCGTCAAAGCTGTAGAAAAAAGTTCACATGTTCTAACAAACTAATAAGCCTTCGTCATCAAGCATACTGGCACAGTCAGTGCCCAACACACTACAGACCAAAGGCCCAAGTTCCTGCTGGATGCAAGGGAGCCACAGGACTCCTGAGCGGGCCAGGAGGACGACCCAGCTGCAGCAGACCCGCTCCCAACCCACTGCTGCTGGCACCGATGGCCGAGCTCCAGAAAGCATCCACTGAGACACATTCCTGAACAGAGCAAGAAGCCCACCTTGCTGGACAGGGGCAGCCTGCCTCGCAGGGGCCTTGGGGCTCCGGCTCCCTGACGGACAGCGCACCTTGGCAGATGAGCCCGGCCTTAGGGTGACCTACCCTGCTGTTGGCCAAATTGTACATGTCCCCCTCCACCTTCCTCGCACAGGCCACCAGGTTCACCATGCGAGGGTCCTGCAGGGCCCTGGGGTCACGTACCGGGAAGACGGCCTCGACGCTGGAAGGACAACACACACTACTTAGTCTGGAGACACAGCCTGTCATTCTGCACATGAAGTGGGGAGAGAAGAACCGACCATCTGCCTGCGGGGCTACAGCACCATGGACCCCCCAGGCCAAGGCCCAGGCCCACAGCCTACATGTGTGCATACGAGGAAGCCGCCCTCCAGGGGTAGTGGGCATGTCTGCTGACCCCAGTACCACACTGTGTCAATAAGCAGGTGCTGAGCCAACTCAAGAGTGAGGCTTTGGGGCTCTTCAATTTTAAATGACTACCGAAAATGGGGTTGAAACAGTGAAGGGAAAAAAAAACTCCCACAAAATCATGGGTTCGATGCATCCTTGGTTCATCTTCCCCAGCGTTGTGCCGCCGATGTGCACTGGCGAAAGGCACGCTTCCACACACCCGGCCCCACTGCCCCGACGCTCAGCCACTGTGAGCTGAGCCACAAGATGAAGTCTGGCGGGCTCCATCTCTCTGCCACGGGCCACGTAGCTCAGGGTAGCATCTCGCAGGTGCTGACGCCCCAGCCATCAGGATGAGGGTCTAGGATGCTCCGGTCCTCAGGCAGTGGCTGCAGCCCTGAACCAACTGCTCCGAGACAACTACCTGGGGCCGACCCCTCAGGGTGAGACCCCGCAGAGCAGCCATCCCCCTCACCCCCTATCCTCTCCACCCCCACTACTCCCCTGCCACACAAACGGCGCACGTACAATTTGTGCACAAGGAAGTTGCGCAAGTCCTGACCGATGAACTCATGCCAGCCCTTCTGGACTCCAGTGCTGGACGGAGGTGCCACCGCAGGGATGGTGCTAAGGGCGCCGATGTCCCCAGAGCTTGCGTCTTCGGTGGTCATCATTGGGCTGAGGGAGACAAAGGACACGCCCTCTGTTGGCTGGACGACCAAGTGCGCCAAACCATGCCCACGCCGGGATCAGCTCCACATTAATGATGAAAAGCACATGCCCCCACCCCCGGCCCACTTAGACCGCTTTCTCCTCCGCCACACATTAGGAACCCAGGGCCTGGGGTCCCCCAGCTCAGGCCATGTGATGGCTGGCAGGGGCAGGCTAAGGGACTGGCTCACCTAGTAAGAGCTGACTCGGAGAACAAGTTTGGTGCCTGCTGATTGGTGCTTATTCCTCCTGCTGGGAATGTTCACTGGCTTATTTCCCTGAAAGACAGAGAAATCAACCGGCTCCTGAATGAAAACAGACACTTCCGGGGCCGCCAGAGGCAGTTGCTGTGTGCATAGAGCATCTGCCTCCTGTCCAGAGAAGTCTTTGCAGGAGGTCCCCGGGTGCTTCCTGCACGTGTGCGCTCGGACTGCAGGCAAAGCTAGAAGTCAGTCCTCTAGAGTTTCAAACTTTTAATTCTGGTTTCATCACTATCATGCCCGAAGCCACTAAGCTGATCTGGCAACTAAGCTGATCTGGCATGTAAACTTGTGGCTTCCCCTCCACCCCCCATTAGAGAATAAAACCACAGAATTTAATGCAGAAGAAAAAATGCAAAGATCAAGTCATCTACAGCTTTCCCTTGGGATAAGGACGCGTGGAGACGCGGGGGCTGCGTCTCCCTGTAGTCACACCGCCTGGCCTGCGGGTAGGGCTGCCCAGCTGCTGGCCGGCCGGGTTAGGTTTGCCACAGCTGCTCTTGGAAAGTGACAGGTGAGGTACACTTCGGGTTGTTTGTAAGATCAAGATACTTATCTGCCAGGGAAGGCACAAAAATGCCCACACCAAGTCCTGACTTAAGAGACACGTGGCTTGGCTTACGTCCAAGTCTCCTATGGCCGTGGCCCCTGCTGATTTTTTTTTTTTTTTTTTTGAGACTAGGTTTTGATATTTTGCCTGGGGAACTACAGGCTCATGTTGCCATGGACTCAAGCGATCCTCAGCCTCAGCTTTCCAGGTAGCTGGGATTACTAGCATGCGTCACCACGCCCTGCTATTTTTTGAGACTAGATTCCACTATGTTGCCCCGGGTGGGTCTCGAACCCATGGACTCAAGTGATTACTAGTCTCAGCCACGCTCTGTAGACTGCGCTTAAAGGCACATGCCTCTGTGCCCGGCTTCTAGTTTTTTTATTTTAAAGAAAATACACCTGTCATGAAGAGACAAAGAAGCACTTGAAACTTGGCATTTTCAGCAACCGAGGGTAAGGAGAACAAAGGACAGGTCTTCATCTGCTCACACAGGGATCCCACGTAGCCAACATGCTGTGAGGTGTGGCTGGCACAGGTTGCAGAAGTGGCAGCGCCAGCATGACCAGCCGGGCCGCTCACCAGTTGCGGCACTCAAAGTGAAGGCCTGTTTCAGGCCAGGCGGGTCTGTGCCCACTGGGAGTTGTGTCCCCACCACCGTGAACACAAACGCTTGAGAGTGGCAGATCCCACGCAGGGCACTGTCTGCACAGCAGAGGTCTCTGGGGCTTCACCTGGCCTGGCCTACAACCCAGGGCCACTGCTGGGCAGCACCCAACCTTGGGCCTGGAGCAGGGCACTCACCGCCAAGGGGTGGCTGACAGAAGGGGGCCACTGGCCAAAAAGAATCCTGTTTTACGAGGCCACAACTCACTCCCTGGAGGGCTTTCTGGTCCCCTGGGTGGTGGCTGGTTTGCCCCTCCTGGGTACTCATGCGTGACAGGCTAAGTGTGCCGGCTGCAGGTGGGCAATGAGACACTGAGTCTGCATGCAGATCATGGGGTCTCCCGGGACACCGAGCAGACGGACCCAATACCCACAACAGCCTGACCCTGCGGCTGTGGACCCCGCCCTAGAGAGAAGCATGCACACCACCTCCTTCCCCCTGGTCTCTGAAGGGGCCCACATTGCCCGGTCCAACAGCAGCAGCGCTGAGGCCTTTGGACTGTGCATGTCAAACAACGCTCCATGCACCCACCAACTCGAGACTGAGGCCTTCCCCACTCAGCAGCTCTACAGGTCACTCACACATGCCTCTTCAAATGTCAATAACTTTGCTTCTTCGCCTTTTCACATGTCCCTTTCCTCTGGAGGAGTTCGGAGCCACATCCCACAGAGTACTGGCCCACAGGCTGAGTGCGCACTCCCGCTTGCACCTGCTTTCAGCACCCCACGGACAGTGTGGCCCCAGAGCCCCCAACACCCTGCTGCCTGAGACAGGCGAGCTGAAAGGGTAGGCTTGCAGCAGCTCTCCCTGGAGCCGGTCACTGTCCACGGCAGCCGGTGCACTGCCAGCAGCAATACTGTTCACCAGAGACCCCCATCGTTTTCAACGGAACTGGACTCAACTTGGAAGTCAAACAAAGCCTGACGTAAATTAAATTCCAAAGCTGTCAGGACAGCAAGGAGACACATCACCATGTAGGCAGTGTGTGGAGGCTTCTCTAGATCCCCCAGGAAGGCCAGGCTTAGAAAGCTTGCACGGCATCGAGCCCCAGCCAGCCTTCCCACAAGCCCCCAGCAAGTGTGCACATGCTGCAGCAGACAGTCTTCAGTGCCGAGACCCCAGAGTGAGCAGCACTGTGACAGCGAAGGAGCCAGGATGAGGCTGTCGAGGAAAGAGGGACCCTGACCTGGTGAGTAGGCCAGGGGCCAGCCTCCAGGTGCAACCACCGAGGCCACTCTGGTCCCACCACCGGCTACTCACACCCAGTCCATCAGGAAGGGCAGCCACATCCCCGAGGGCCTGCAAGGGGACAAAGGCCACTCAATGAGCACTCGCTAGGCCCCAAGCAGCCACTCTGCTGAGGCACCAAGGACACAGAGCTGGACTCAGTGTAATGAAGAGAGAGGGCCTCTGACTATCAGAGCGGCCTGAAGGTGGAATAAACACCGATGGCGGCCTCCAGGCTCGGTCTGGCCCAGGGGCTGATCCTGCTGTTTCCGCTCAGAGAGTGCCCGGGGATTCTGTGTGGGGAATTCACAATGTCCTCAGGGAGAGACTCAGACCTGCTGGAGACCTAGGAGCAGCACTTGGCCTGTGAGATCGAAGAGGGGCGCTCAGTGGGGGCCAAGAGCCAGCCAGCGTATGCAGGGCTCTGGCAGCCACTCTGCTGAGCAAGGGGGGGTGTTCACTGTGTGGGACACGTGTCCCTCACCCCAGTCTCCATACCACCTTGTGTCCTAGAGCTCACTGCACACCACAGGCCAGCAGTGACGCCAGACCTGCACCCCGAGAAGCCCTCCTTCACCTGCAGTCAAGGGACCCAGAAGACTTGAGATCAGCAACAACAGAATTCCAAACACACAATAAAAAAAAACCCACAACAAAATCTCATCTTTCCCTTAAAAGATGCCCTGTTTAGGGCTAAGGTGATTCCAGCAGGTGCATCCATGAAGACAGCACGTGTCACCCAGCTGAGCCAGCCTGCAGGGTGGACAGTCCCTTCCCACACACATGCACACAGTCCCTGTGCACAGGGCCCTCCGGTGCCCTCCAGGAGGGTGACACAGCCAGGCCATCTCACTGGAGCGGTGGCAGCCACCCTGCCTGTGCGCAGGCACTGTCCCTGGAACCCATGCGGCTAGAGGGGCTGGCCCCAGTCTCCCACCTCTGCAGCCTCAGTTCACAGGTGAGAAATGATGCTCCTGGGGAAGAAACTCACGTCCCTGACCCCCAGAGGCCAGACAGCCCACAGCCACTGTGGCCATGCCAGAAAGCATGCTAGAGCGGAAGTCTAATGTGAGAAGGAAGATATTCTGAATGTGTCTCTCCACTTTCGCTGCACACACCTCCTCTGCAGCGCTGTCACTGCCCCCTTGCCCTCCCCACAGGTGCTGCTGGGGTGGGAGGGGGACTTGGCCAACCACTTAAGAGGGCGCCTTGTCCTGGCTGCACAGATACCAGAAACAAACAAACAAAAAACCCCAGAAGCCACACATCTCTTCTTTTACAGAACAAAAAAGGGACCTATTTCTTCAAAGGTGACATCACCAAAGGTCACCGCCGTCAGGGCTGTACCCACTGAATCGAGCCTCCCCAGTAAGTCTCACCTGGACCCGAAGTTCCAGGGACCCTTACCCTCCACCCACGTCACGTGTGGAGTTCACTCCTGCAGGAGGGCACGGCGATGAGTGTGAACGTGCCCTGGGTCATGGTCAAAAAAGCTTTAAGAAAGTTTTAAGAAAACAGGCCCTAGTTAACAGATCATAATGATAGGAGTGGGAGAAGCTAGGGACATCTGCACAGAAGCAAGAAGGCAGTTTCTAGGGAAGATGACAACTTTCATCTTGAACGCACAGATTCTAATTTATACTAAATCATGCACAGTGGTTGCCTTTTCCCCCATTTTCAATCTTTGCTCAAAGTATAATTCTGGGATAAATGCTCTGAAGAATAGGCAGTTTTCCTTGAAGGTATTTAGTAATTGGTTCCCAAGGAGAGGTGGTACTCTAATAATGGACTTAGCATTAATCGAATCTTTATTATATGCCAGACTTTTTGCATCCAGTTTCTCATTAATCCTCCTAGCATCCCTGAAGAGCAGGTATCATCTCCATTTCATAAATGAGGAAGCTGAGGATCAGAAAGGATGAGAAACCGAATAAGGTTGAGTGTTAGCAAGTAATTCATTGCATTTTGCTTGAACCAGATAACCTCTGAAAGCACCAGTCACCAGGGCTCCTTATGGCTTCATGTGTTAGTTTCCTAGAGCTCTGTAACAAACTTAAGGCAAACTGGGTGGCTTAACACAGAAATTTACCCTTGGAAGTTCTGGGGAGTAGAATCCTGAAGTTAAGGTGTCAGCAGGCTTGGTTCCTTCTGGGAGTGGCTGTTTTCCATGTACCTCTCCTAGCTTCTGATGACCTACTGGCAGTTTTTGGTCTTGACTTGGAGATGCATCACTCCAATCTCTGGCCCCATCTGCATCATTTTATAAGGACAGCTGTCAGCTCCATACTCAAAACACTCACACACTCCAGTGTGACCTCATTTTAACTGATTTCATTTGCAAAGACCTAGTTCCCCAAAACTAGAACACATTCTAAGGTAATGAGAGCTAGAACCTCAATATATCTTTTTTGAGGGCTATAATTCAACCCATTGTACCCCATTAAGTCTAATAAGCCCTGGAGTTGAAAGGAAACAATTTCTGATCGTTTTGGAGGATTCTGCACAAAAAGTTGATTCTATTTCTTGTTAGATTAATAAATCCTCCTCAAATTCCCAAAATCATAAATTCCAACGAGTAATTCTTATTAATACCTAGGATCTCCTTCACAGTCTCCCGGACAGTAGCCACATATATTGACACTTCATAAAAATGCAAACTCCCCACTTTTTTTTTTAAACAAAACTTTCAGAAAGAGTTCATTATTTCCCACTATCCGTATACAGTCAGGGTTCAAAGTCTTTAAGTCCATATAGCTGCCTGTATTAGTTTTCAGTTTCCTTTCTCCCATCCAAGTACTAACCAGGCCCAACCCTGCTTAGCTTCCGAGATCAGAGGAGATCGGGCACTTTCAGGGTGGTATGGCCCATAGACTCAGTTTCCTTTCTTCCCTTTCTTCACCACCAAACCAGCCTCATACTGCTTTATATGGCTAGTGTTCTAGAAACAAACATTCAGACTTGCTCTATAAAACACTCAGTGGTTCCCGGGAGCCTGGTGGTATTATTTAAAGTTCCTCCCTGCATTTAAGGCCCAACCAAATTCATCTTTCTCCACCATTTCGAAATGAAATACTGCCTGGATGGTCAAGCCAGCCCCTCCCATCACTCTCTTCCCTTGCTTGCCGGCCTGTTCCCTGCTGAGCCCCTGAACACGTAGCACCTCTCTCAGTCCAGTTCTATGTAGTAATGTGCTTATTTGTGTATCTGGTCCCCAGCCTGGCACCATCATTTTAAGTGTCTGGAAGAAACCCAAGGAGTCTCCCAGCAGGGAGTTTGCAAACTGTAGACAGTTTCCCTCCTAGAGTTGGTGTCAGGGACCAGTTGGTGTGAAAACTGAAAGGCTGCAAATTAAATAGAATAGCCATAATAAGCATGACTCTGAATTAGTGGGAGGGAAAAAACAAATGCCTGAACATATGGTATCTCTGCCCATTTGCCTGTCCGGTGACAAAAAGCATCTAAAGACAGAGTCTTATAGTCAAAACTGTCATTTTCTGGACAACGGCAATCGTTATCCAATTTGCACTGTGGCCAAACCGTGTAACAGATTAGTCTCTTTGGTTTGCTATCTGGGTGGACTGCCCAGATCCCATTGGGATTGGTGAATAACCTCTCCTAATAGGGAAATCAGACTAAGGAACCAGCGTCCTGGGACCGAAGACTGATTCCCGCAACGCCCAGTGAAGGTCCCAGATGTAGGACACAGACCCGCGTTCGAGACTGGGTCCGGATCTCCAAAGTGAACGATCTAGTTACCAACTCAGGCGTCCCCGAGTTGATAAAAAGTCCCCCTCTGAAAGAGACTGATACTGCGGGCCCAAAGAAAGACTCTCTAGGGTATCGAACGGAAAAGTTAACACTTACCGCTGGAGACGCTTGCCAAGAATGTTCACTGATGGGAGAGCAGGGGTCGGGCGAGGCGGCTTAAGGAGCCGGCTTACGGCGCTTACAACCTCTTCCGGGTTTCGGCACCAAAATGAAAGGCTGCAAATTAAATAGAACAGCCGAAGAATTACGCAGGACTTCGAGTTGGTGCGAGAACAACCAAATGTTTATTAGCGGTCCAGGGCGAGGTTTTATACCCACGTTAAGGCTAGTGGAAAATTTTAAAAGAAAGTCTTGGAACCAGGCACGACCAGCTCGCCGCAATATGTCCTTTTTTGGTAAGCTTCTATCTCTTCCTGGCTTAGTCATTTCCGGAAGAGTTGATCGTTGAATTTTGATCAATCTGCCCCAGCCCCAAAACCTTACAAAAACGTTCCCCAGAGGCGGAGGAATGAAAGTCTGGACCACCCAGGCCTGCGACCAAGGTATCGAATTTGGAACTTGGGTGGGCTCTTCAGAACCGAGCCCTGGCCCCCTACTTATCAGCAGGCTTCTCCTCCCACCCGGAACGAAGCTTCGGCAGAAACCGCCCGAACGGTCGGACACTTCCGTGAGGGGGGGACACAGGAACCGGAAGTCAGCGGAGGAATCCTGGCGTGTGCGAGAGGACTGAATTAAAACGTGGAGGATGAGCGTAATGAGTCTCATTTTGGCGGGAGGTAGGGTCCTGAAATGGTGGGTTAGTTTCCCGGCTGCCCCTTAGACTTTGGTTCTGGAGTATTCCACCGCCGAGGTCCTAGGTCCGGGTCTCCCGCTCGGACCCCTGACTGTACTGTCGGAGTCGTTCGGGTCCCAAAGCTTCGGAGCGAGTCCAGGCTATAAGGGTTTGCGATCAACTTCTTGAGACTGGGCGGCTGTTTGGGGGTTCGGCTTTTACTCTGATAGTGTTACCTCTGCTCGCTTACCTCTTACTGCATTATTTTCCCGTAATTGGAATGTCAGTAATTTTCTGTTTTACAACCATAAAATTGTTCTTTGTATTTTTTTTCTTTTTTTGCAGAAATGTAGTCATGGTTATAAATCTTGAAACGTGCAGAGAAGAAATTTAAAATAATAAAATTTACCACTCAACTAACACTCCTTATAAATGGATAAGATCTAATTTTATTTGGTTCCTTCAGAACTAGGGAAACTAGAAAACTAATTTCACTAGACAAACTAGTGTAAATATTCTTAGATGAGAAAAAGATCCCACTAAAGTTGTAAATAAAAACGCTAAAGCAATTGAAAGTTGTTTTAAGCACATACTTAAGTATTTCTAGGTAGTAAAACTTAGGACTTAAATGAGAAATTTCTTATGAATAAAAATACAAAACGCCTTTTAAAGTATGTATACAAGTTAACATTAAAAGAAAACTTGATCTATAAATTAAAAACTTTTAATCTATAATAAAGTTTCCGTTTTGCTAAATTTTCATTTTAGGGAGGTGGAGATGTTTTCCAGTTTCGCTAGAGTCATCCTTGTTCCAGACCCTGCATAATTCCTGCTGTCGGAAAAAATCTACTGCTCCTATGAACATTATTCCTGTTTGTCATGAGAATACAAGGGAGTCTGGTACTGCACTTGACAAGTTGTTCTCTTCAGAACAGCAGGCTTCTATCTTGCATGTATTGAATACAGCATCTACTAAAGAACTTGAGGCTTTCAGACTGCTTCGTGGAAGAAAGTCCAACAATATTGTACAACACAGAGAAAAGTTTGGGCCATTTCAGAATTTGGAGAGTTTAATGAAGGTGCCCTTGTTCCAGTATAAAACTTCCGTTCAAGTTTGTCACTCCATTCTTTTTCCAGAGAGTAGACACAAAATAAGACAGGAAAACCGACTCTTGAGAAAGCTCCTCAAACCAGATGTAGGAAGAGAAAGACTTAAGGTATACCTGTTTTCTTAATGTTTGTAATGCTGCCTAAATAATTGAGACCCTACTTCAAAAAGGCACTATTCTGGACACCAAGACATGGTTCCTCAGCAGCTTACAATTTCCTTGGTGGACCCAGACGTACGCATCAGTATATTAAACACAGTAGTACATGATCTTTACCAAATAATGAGATGTAAGATAGTAAATCAGCACTTTAAAGGAGAGAGAACCGTGAGCTGTGATTATTAGGGACTTTTAGTGGAAAAACTCAACCTTGCACTGACTGCTACTAGTTAGCTTTCAATAATTATGCCTGCATTTTTTTATGACCAAGAGTTATGGCGAAGGAGTTCTAAATGACTTTAGAACTTTTAATCAGTTCCAGCAGAATTTACTTTGTATTCCTCCCATCATCCTTTTAAAAAGCATTCTAAAAGCAAATCTTTTTCAGTATTGTCTTAAGTAATTAATGATTTGGCATATCATCATATATTAAGTTTTTGAGGAACTTATGTAGTATTACTTGATAAAATACTCTCATACTAAGGCACCATTTTTTTTTCCTGGACCAGTGGTTATAGTTATTGGGAAATAGGATATATTTTTTTTAAGTTATGGATCCTCTTAGAAAAAATAAAATAATGCATGTGTATGTAAATTTCTCACATGTACAGAATACTACCTACTTTCAGAGGATTTGCATATTAAGTCCATGAACTCTAGATTTAACTTCTATTGTAATTGATCTGGAATAAATTTAAACCACATTTATTTCATTTAAATTTATGGCTAAAATTACTGTTTACACCAAGATTATAGTGACTTTGCATCTTTATTTAAAGGTCTAGGTTCTAAAGTCAGTTTTTATGGAGAAAATCATGAAGTCCATGAAAAAAAACTTGTGCACAAACTGGCTTAGTAATTTTTATGCACAGTAACGTTTGAGTTCAAAAAAAGCCTATATTTCATAGATATCTGGTCACCCAATCTATTTTGACTTTAAGATATTCTTTCCTTAGCAGTGAAAGGATGATGGGACTAGAATTATGAATTATATATCCTGCTAATCTGCCTTTGTATCTGTATAGCATGTTCATTTGTTTCTCCAGTAACTAAGTTATGTAAGAATATGGTACTGCCATTGTACTATATAGTTGCAGCCCAGACTTAGAATTAAACCTGTATACCCAATTATTTACTAAACAGCTCCCTTTAGCAGCCCTTTGGGCAACCCAGAGTCAGTAAACCCAGAGTCAGACAAAGTGCAGAGTCAGTCTGCACTTTCCTGAATTGATTTGCCTCCTGCCATCATCTTTAATAAGTCATTGAAATAAAACTGTATGGAATTACCCTAGGGCCCTCCTTTATCCCACTCATAAATTCTACCCCCATTATATCTGATCTCTTTCTTGTTGTTCTGTCATTATCTTATATTCTTAATTCTTTGTTACATAATGGGTACCTAGTGCAACTATCTTCTCTGGTTCATCATCCATACAAACTATCAAATGGCTTTTCTGAAATGTAAATCTCATGTCATATGCCTTGTTAGCTCCTTGCAAGGAAGTTACTTTTTGCAGAAATCTGTCTACCCCTTTTCCCTTTCCCACTGGAAGCCTTACTCCATTCCCTAAGTATCAGGTGTTACACACCCTGTCTTTATGGACATCTTTGGGAAATGACTTACTGTTTACCATTTTACCCATGATCCTACAGTTAGTCTTCCTTAACTATTTCTTCTCTATATAGTGTAACTACTGTACGGTAGCATTTCTTATAATGTATGGTTATGTTTCCCAGTATCTAGCACAGAGCCTGGGAACATTTGAATGCATACTTTGAGCATGCTGCTGAGAACTTAGAAAGGTTTTCATCTATAAACTGGCTGGCACTGGTTAGCTTTTAATAGTTACTCCTGCATTTAATAATTCTCAGCTCATAAACCATAAATACATTTCTATTACAAATTAATTTGACCAGGCCGGGGGTTGGGTGGGTTGTGGGGGGATTTGAAAAAACATAAAAACAAACTAATTTGACATTCTGGCTTATCACTTAATCTTTGTATCTGTTAAAATAATTAAGTGAACTGAGCCTTTTGTTTCAGGCAGTTAATAGTATCGTGTCCATTGTTTTTGGTACTCGAAGAATTGCCTGGACTCACCTTGATCGTAAATTGGCAGTGCTTGATTGGCAGCAACATGATTGTTGCCGCTTGATTAAAGGAACATACCCATCATCTGCCTATTTTGAAAAGGTAAGGCAGTTGCATCTCCACATTCCTACTTGCTAGAGTTCCTTGTGCAGTTTAATCTTCTACTTCCAAAAGTAATATAATAAAATAGTAAGGGTGAATTTTCATTTGTTACTTAATTACCTATTCCTGTTCTGTTTTCTGTAACATTTAAAAGTTAAATCTTCATTTAGTTCAAGAAACAACTTTCATATCAAAGTACTGAGAAAATCAGTAGTGAAGTATATTTAAATGTTATGGAACTTAAGCATTTATTTATAAAGTTACTTTTCAAAATGCTATGACATATTATCATGTGAATTTTCAAAACCTTGTGAGATGGGCAAGAATTTTCATTCTGATTATACCTATGAAAAATGGTTCAATCATTTGTGATTAATTAATTGCAAGGTGATTAGCCTAGTTTTTCTATGTTCTACCCTATTAAACATTTTAATTAAATATTGGTTTATAATATTTGTAACTTTTCAGGTGTATGCCTTTTAAATAGAACCTACGTATTTTATGCTTGCCATCCATTACCATAAAGTTACCCTTTATAACCATCCCTTTCCCCTTATTTTTTGGCATCCACTATTTTGCTCTTAGTCTGTGTTTTGTTCATTCATTCATTCATTTTGTTTCTTTTGTACTTCATGTAAGTGAAATCATAATTTTGTCTTGTTCTAGTTCACTAAGCATAATGTCCTGTAGGTCAGTCTATGATGCTGCGAATGACAAAATTTTTTTATAGCTATTCCATTGTGTACATATAACATATGTTCATCATTCATCAGTCAGTGGGCACTTAGGTTGTTTCGAACTCTTGACTATTGTGAATAATTCTCCGATGAACATGGTGCCATATATTAGCGTTTTTGTATTGTTCAGCTCAGTGCCCAGAAGTGGGATATCTGGGTCATCTCCACAATGTTTTCCATAGTGGTTTCAACCTATCAAGAATATGGAGGGTTCTCTTTTCCCAACACTTTTTTTTAAGGTTGCCTTTTCATTCTAATAAAATTAGAATGAAAAATTATAATGAAATGCAGTGAGTCACATTTGTTTACTTTTGCCTATTTTCCTTGCTATTGAGGATGTATCTACAAACCCATCACTGTGGCTAATGTTGAGTTTACCACCTATAGATTTTTTCTATGTATTTCATGGCTTCAGGCCTTATATTGAAGTCTTACTAAGTCCATCTTGAGTTAATTTTTGTGTATGGTGTAAGATTGTGGCCTAGTTTCCACACTTGAAGGGATTTCACTTTCTCATAAATTAGTGTCCAAATACATACTTTGGCCCCAGCTATGTTCCATTTATCTGTGTCTGTTTTTATTCTAACACCATGCTGTTCTGACTGCTTTGTAGTATAATTTGAAGTCACCTTTGTTCTATTTTCTCAGAAAATATGGCTGTTCGAGGCCATAAATAATTTGAAGTTAATAGAAGTTTTAAATTGTCTAAAAAACCAGTAGATTTTAGAAATTAGGAAAGCCACTTTCAAATGAGGAAACTGGGTACTTAGGAGGAATACATGGCTTGTCTTTGCTCAGTATGTTCCTGATAGAACCATGATCAGCACTTGGCTGTCATGATTCCTCCATAAAATGCTTGGTTCAAGGCCACGCATGGCGGCGCATGCCTGTAAGCAGCAGCCTAGGAAGCTGCAGCTGGAGCCAGGGATTGCGGTTCGAGTCCTGCCAGGGGCAACACAGCGAGACCTAGTCCCAAAAAATAGCTGGGTGTGGTGGTGCGCATCTGTAATCCCAGCTACCTGGGAAGCTGAGGCTGGGGATTGCTTGAGTCTGTGGTACTCTGGGCAATGTGAGCCTGCAGTTCCAAAGGCAAAAATAGCAAGACCTAGTTTCAAAAAAAGAAGAATAAAAAATACTTGTTCATATACTTATAAATTATCATTATCAACATTATAAAAGTTTCATAATTGTATTTTGAAAATGAGACAGAGGGGGAACCCAAACAAAATTTAATGAATTGTTTCTTTTTTCTTTTAGATTTCTTCAGTCATTTCTAAGGTGCCTAAAGCTGACTTCTATGTTATGGAAAAAATAGGACTTTCAATTCAGAACACAACTCTGTTTCCTGTACTGTTACATTTTCATATCTTGGAAGCCATGCTCTATGCCATATTAAATAAAACTTTTGGTCAGGATGGCCAACATCAGGTGCTGAGCATGAATCGAAATGCAGTGGGGAAGCACTTTGAACTGATGGTTGGTGACACACGGACTAGTGGAAAAGAACTAGTGGAGCAGTTCCTCTCAGATTCCGTACTGAAGCCAGACCCTCGGATAGTCTTCCCATCAGATAAGATAGTCCGCTACAGACGGATGTTTTCATCTACTGAACAGCACAGAGTAGAAGAGTTATATGATTCATTATTACAAGCGCTTGCCTTCTATGAATTAGTAGTTTTTGGGCACTGAACCATAGAATTCTGAGGTTAATTTATTACCTTTTTTTAAATGTTACATTAATTTGTATTTATTAGTTCTAATGCTATAAAAAACAAGCTGTTTTGATCATGTTAAAGGAGAAGAAAACATGTTTAAGTATGTTTAAATGTTTAAAGCCCCATTTTTGGCTATTAACTGGTTTACACAGTAATAAGCCAAGGCCAAATCACTATCTTAGGAGATTCTGTGCCTTTAGTATTAAAGATTGCCCACTAAATAGTCAAAACAAGAAGTGAAGTTATCTCTCTTTAAAAAAAAGAATATATATATATATAAAGTTTTTGCAGAATTTTACTGGTAAAATAAGGAATTATTTTTCTGGGTGGTGCTTGAATAAAGCTAAATATAATGGACAAAACAACTGTGGACATCTTATTCCGTAAGTAGAATGTGGTTTGACATAGTCTGCAATAGTCAGCTCAATTTATTAGACCCAGAATAAACAAGCTTTGTTTTAACAGGCTCATTTTTTTCACTTATCAAAGCATTAAATCATTTTCCTCCCCTTGATCTAAAAGTGAAATATACTTGTTGGAAAAAATTCAAATACATCAGTATTACATAAAATAAGTGGGAGTCCCCCTTCCTGTCTGGCTTCTCAGGGAGTTAGGTGGACCATCAAGACTTCGATACAGATGTAAATCTCTATGTATGTGGTTATACACAAACATCTGTGCATTGGAATTATCCATACATTAAACTGCATGTCTGAAAGTATTCTCTTTCTTCCTAAGTACCTTGCCACTGCTACACTTTGGTGAACAGCTTCACCAACCAACCAATTGTTCATGCTGGATATGTGTGTGGCTTTTACCTTCCACATATTTCTGGAAGTAGATATAAGTGGAAAGATCTGTTTTAGACATAAGATACTATGTATTGAAAAGTCATTAAATAGTTACTTTAGATTTCTAAATCTTACAGAAATTGTCAACTTTAAGGAGAAGAAATTTTCCCTAAAATTACACTAACCCTTAAAAAAGTGGATTTAATGTGTTTCTAGTAGGGAGGAATATACCCTTATTATTTCTTGATTTTGAAACATTTAAGTACAATTCTTGATTCTTAATTAAAATTTTCTAGTAATAGACTTAATAGGTAAGTGATCTGCAGGTCGTTAAATTGTTAATAGAAGAAAAATTGTATATTAAAATGCTTTTAGAAGACCTTATTCTCTTGTATAGGATAAAACCTATAAAATACATTTCATATACAAAACTGTAAAATACCCAAATTTACCCAGATGCTTACACCTGGAACTCCTATTTAAATATTGTTTAAAACCTTTTAGCTTTAACCTTCAACTAGATCAATACACTCTCAATACAAGCTAGATTAAACAATTAAGAGGTAAAAATATAGAGGTAAAAACAAATACTTGTAAATGGCATACATCTGATTTTTCAGCTGTACAAAATTAGGATCCTTATCTTTTGAGTTGAAATTACAATTAAAAGATAATATAACTAAGTACTAAGCTACTATATAGACACCTGAAAAGAAAACCAGTTTATCTGACTATAAAATGATTTTAAGTAAATGTATATTTTTAAAACAAAAGTATTTCTCCAAAAAAAAAAATCTTTACATGTAAATGGCTAATATGTAGAAACCCTGTAGCAGAATCAATCTTTCTTACAGTTTTAATGAATAGTTTATCCAAAATAGATATATTCACATCATTAATATCTTTATAAAGAAAACATATAAAAATACAAGGGAAATGTACAAGGCAAATGGTTAAAATTGGCAAATATACAAGATACCACATTTGTGGCTGCTAAAAAAGATGAATGAAAATTACAGTTCATAATCTTGATTTCACTTTGCCAACATTCAATGATTCAATGGTAAACTGCTGGAGTACACTAGAAATAAATGTATCAAGATCATTTTACTTTTTGAAAAGCATAATTTCCTTCCTAAGAAGTTTTCTTATGTATTTTATACGTAATTTTGTATTGTGTAAACATATTTAAAAAGATTATCTCCAAGGTAATTCATTTTTACAACTTGATAGTGCTGATACCTGGTTGTAGACAGCTGGACTACGGGTAACAGAAAAAGAGAAATTATGGATTAATTTAGCACGGAAACATCTTTAGAAATATCTTAGTGAGGCACGGTGGCTCATGCCTGTAAGCTTCAGCCTATGAAGCGGCCGGAGCTAGGGATCATGGTTCAAGTCCCGCCTGGGGCCTGTAGTTTAAAAAAAAAAAAAATAGCTGGGTGTGGTGATGCGCGCCTGTAATCCCAGCTACCTGGGAAACTGAGGCTGGGGATTGCTTGGGTTCGTGGTACCCCGGGCAACAAGAGCTTGCGGTCCCACGGGCAAAAATAGCGAGATCTAGTCTCAAAAAAAAAAAGTCTTAGTGAATTCCACGTGCTAGAAACAGCTCACTTGCAAAAAATACTCTGACAAAGCTAAATATGGTAAAACAAAGACATACAAGGGGAAAAAATACTACTACAATCATAAATACAATTTGTCACTCAATTTTTTTGATTTAAATACTTGCACACTAAAAAATATACAGTCTTAAATTTACATTAAGAGAAAAAAGCTCTTTCATGAAGTCATGTAAAAATGTCTTAAGCACCACATCATAATCTATACAAGGCATTAATAATGCAGAATATTAAGGAAAGCCAGCGGCCAAAGTGCTCACAGTCTCTTTTGAAATGTTAAGATGAATTCCTTCAAGATAGTGCAGAAACCTGTCAAAATCACAAGGATGAAAGATATTACCATCAGATGAGAATATTTTTTAATCTTGAAATACCTATCTAAAATGTTATCTTTATGGTTTTTACCTTCTTTTACTTTTTCCTTGTTCTTTGAGCTTCTCAGTTCTACAGATGTTTCGAAGACTTGGCAAATATTCAGTTATGCTAGCTTGTCTATTACCCAGGTTCAGAAGAGATCGGCTAGAAAACACACTTTTAATTACTGCTATCCTCTTCCAAGCAGTGCTGTAAATTAAAAGTAATGCATTATTTTTAGTGCCCAGTAAAAATGCCACAATCCCAAACAAAACAGTCACTGCTCTCTATTCTAATCTGTACTGGATTTAATGGAGTTCAGATTAATTTACTGCATCATTTTCAATACAGCAATCACTCCCATATGAAAAATATTTAATGGCTATCTTTTATCTGCCACAGCAAATCCAAATGACAGCAAATTCCTGTCATTCAAGAATCTCATCATTATTCCTTTCCTGGTAATGTTTGGTCCTGTTTCATTAGAAGCTAATTATCAATATTATAGGTTTACCATTATCAGTAAAGCTGAGCATTTCAAAATTATTAAGAAAAACTTTTCCCTTTACCTTTATTATTGAAAAAATAATAGTAAAACTTACTCTACATTAGCAGCTGATTGACTGAAGTATACATTGTTGCGCTTTTGTGAAACATAAAAAGTCAGGTCTTCAGATGGATCTTTTCCTAATTTCTTGCAAGAATTCAAGGTTTCCAAGGCTTTTGAAATAGTAGAAGAACATTTAGTAAAGCTGAGAGCTTCTACAGATGCCTTTAATTCTCTGGAGCTTTGAGAAGTCCATCCATCATTACTCTCAAGACTGAACTCATCACAAAGTCCACTTTTAACCTTTTCATTTGTCCAACTAAAGTCATTTTTACCAAATTCCTTCTGTTCCTTTACATCAGTTAAAAGGGCATCTAAAAAGGACATGTTATCCATGAACTCAGTGAGAGAATTCAAACAATGGGAAACAAGGGCAGAACATTTTTTTTCGGCTGGTGTTTTAGAACGAGATGGAAGTTTATTTAGTTTCTTTGATTCTGGATTGCATTCCTTATCTCTCACTTTGTTTTCTTCTGAATTTGAGGAAGGTGCAGGGGACAGGTTAATAAATTCATCAAAAAAGTCCAATTCAGTATCAAATAAGTCACTGTCATCTAGAGTTACCAACTTTTTTTTGTGTTTCTTTTTTTGTGACTTTTTCAAAGACTGGTCTCCTTCAGAATCTTTTCTAGTATGACATTTCGTATTTTTGGTTGCTGCACTGGTGTCCACACTTACACAAGAGCCACAAACGTTTTCTGTTTCTGGCATGACAGCAACAGGTAATGGTAGAATGAACTCCAGATTACTATACAAGAAATCGACATTCTGCATTTGGAATTCTGTAAGAAGCTGGATGAGCTTATGCCATTCTTCCTTTGTTCTGGTTTTGTGCTGAAAAACAATTATGAATTAAAAAAAAAAAAAGTTTTAACACTGTATAGTCTAAATACTTTTGTACTTGCATGAATAGTGTCATCTTTAGCTCCATAACGAGTCAACCACACCACTCCTGATAATTTTACCAACCTACACTGCCTGAATACATGAAAACAGACTAAATCTAAAATTAAGACTGTTAATTTGAAGAATTATATTCTTTGATAAGCAGCATATAACCCAATTCAGAATCTTGTTTAAAAACTACTCTGAAACTCTCTGATGTGATGTATTTCTAAGGTCTATTCTAAATCCTGTCATGTATTTAAGAGCACTACCCAGTCACTATTTGTCAAAATGGTACATGTTAAAATCATAAATCTGAAGTTTATGCAAAGTACAGGTAAATTTAACAAACCTTAAGACTCAAGAGACAGGAGATGAAAAGGAACATAAATATTCCAAATCAGACATTGAAAATACCTTTAAAAATGAAAATAAGTCTTCAGATGGGGAAAAAATGTTCTTAAGGCCAAACAAAGTCTCGACACAGCCAGTGTTACATTTGGGAAGATCGGTAAGATTCCTTTTATCATTTTTAGGGTTGTTTTTAGAATAAGGACCATCTTCAGAGCAAACAAGCTGTATATTACTGCTATTTCCTCCTACAAAATAAAAAGAAACTTTAACTATCCATAATTCAAACAATTATTTGAACTGTGAATTGCATTTACCTTTTTCAGATTTATACCATTTTATATTTCTCCAAATAGGTAATTCATTAAGAATGTAAAACAAAGATTATTTCTAATATACACAGCTTAAGTGGGACTGGTGCTACTGAACTTATAAGACAAGCAAGGAGTGTGAGCAGACAAGACACAGAGGAAATATATGAATCTAATAAACTCATAAAATGATGTGCAATTTCACCACTGATGATGGAAATGAAAAAAAAAAAAGGTATCATTTACCTTTCACCTTTTGAATTTTGGTAAAATTCAAATAAACATTAATGTACAGTTGTCAGAATTACACATAAAAGCCATTATCTTTAGAGCGTAATCAAGTAATACTTATCACAATGCTAAATGCATATCCTAGCTGTCAGTCACACTTCTAGAATTCTGATAGACTCATTCTTTGTCCTCTAAACTTCTTGATAAAGATAGCATTTATGTCCAGCATTAACTGACAGCTATCTTTTTTTTTTTTTTTTTTTTTTTTTGAGACTAGGTCTCGCTATTTTGCCTGGGAAACTGCAGGCTCACATTGCCCTGGGTACCATGGACTCAAGCAATCCCCAGCCTCAGCTTCCCAGGTAGCTAGGAATACAGGTGCACACCACCACACCCAGCTATTTTTTGGGACTAGTTCTTGCTATGTTGCCCCAGGCCTGGGTGGGACTTGAACTCATGGACTCAAGTGATTCCTAGCCTCGGCCTCATTTCATAGGTTATGATTAAAGGCAAGCGCCACCGTGCCCAGTGACAGCTATCATTTACTAATTAATCATTTATCATAATGATAACTATGATAAAATGATAAAAGCTAATTTATATTTTATGAAAGACATTTTCCAAGTACTATTTATATATTTCTATAAAATAGTGAAAGCTACCAGTTTATAACAAATTTAAAAGAGAGGTGTGTTTACTTTGAAAAATGTCTGAAAACGTTGACTCAAAGGAAATTTATAGGGGATTAACATTATGTAACTTCACCTAGGTTTTATTTAAATATTTATTTCCCAGGGCAGGATCTGTAACTACAAAACTGTGATTATGGAACATGGGAACACATATTCCCATCTTCAGGCAAGGAACCATGTGTTATCACGTAAACACAGGACCTGGTATGGAGGAAGCCCTCAGTAAATGTCCATGACTCGAATCAAATAACAATGACTAAAGATTGATGAGAAATACAATAAAGCAGTTCTGAAATAACAAAGTTACTTGAAAAAATAGAATTATAGACTACCAAAGAAGTTAAAAGGGAACCTACAGTTAGAATAATATAAAAATAATTTATGAATATGGAAAAATCAACAATACATTTTTTAATATGGAAAAAACCTGCTAAATAAATAATACAATTCTATTTGTTTTTAAGAAACTATTTATAAATGTTTAAATGACAACTGGTTCCCAGTTCAGTTTAATTCTCACATTTATTGGTTGTAAATACTAATCAACAAAATTGAACATGTATATTTACTTTGAACAACAATAACGTAACTGGATGATTAAAATTTTATAATCTTTCAAACATTTTGGTGCAGCATATATTAAAATAGGGTCCCATTATAGCAATTTCTTTTATAACAAATAAACTTACGACAAAGTGATAATGGTCTTTCTTCTAAAACTCCACCTCCACTTCTAATCCAGAATTGTAAGTAAAGGATACTTTTTCTGATATCACAAGCATTTGCAGTTAACAGTGTTAGAAAGTCTTTTATATCTGTTCTAAAATTTTCAGTCAAGCAGATCATCTGTAGGTAGCTGGCAACATTTATCTGAGAAATAGCAGAGAGAAACGTGGTCAAATACAGATTTAATAGGAAAAAATCAAACAAATGGATAACTCTAAGTCCTGGTAGTATGTGAAAAAGAACTGGACTCTCATACACAGCAAATTACTGAAAAACCAGAAAAAAAGTTTGTAAGGCTCTTATAATACAAAGTAGACCAACAGTTCTAACTTTAGTTAAAAAGACTTTAATGTTACTGTTCACAGCAGCTTTATTAGGAATAAACTAAGCACATTGTGGTAAACCTGCATCATGGATTACTTCTTGTTAATAAAAACAAAGGAACTGTTCGGCCTAAGTAACATGAATGAATCTCAAAGGGCATTATGGTATTTAAGAGAAACCAAATAAAGAATAAATCTATATATTATAAGATAGCATTGTCAATACCACAACAAGCAAAATTGTAGTTGTCAGGACTGAGTAGTGAGGGAAAGACAAGATACAAGGTGGCATGACAGAGCTTCCTGGAGTCAGCAGATCAAAATATTCTCTATCTTGAAAGACAAGTTGTATCTATATTTGTTTTGATTTATACTTGTCAAAATTCATTGAGCCAAGAGGAGATGCAGAAGACCTGGAGGAAGCACATGGAGTAAAGAGACACATAAAGATGCCAAGCTTGTTTCTTGGCCTTGGACTGAACCAGGAACTTGGAGACCATGGAAAGAGACACTGGAAAGAGACATGGAATTGCGCTATCCCTGGAAACAAGTAGAAAATTGGACATGATATGAGAAGTAACTGTTTTCAGACTTTGGACAACAGGCAATACTGGATTTGGAGCCCTGATAAAACAGAAACAAGAGTTTGTAATATAAAACTGAATATGATACATACTTGTCTTCAAAAAGATCTAAAAGACTGACACAGAAACAGTTCACTGACCATCTTAACATTAGACAATTAGGCATAAGTATAAGACAAGAGTATAGAAATCAGGCATCCAACCTGAAAAAGGAGATTTGGAGTGCTTCTTGGAAGAGTGCCACCTGAGCTAAGTCAAGAACAAGTGGGAATGTATTCTACCCAATGAATCTTTAAGTCTGCCCTGTCTTCTTTCCTCAGTTTTTCTAAATACTTCCTTCTCCATCAACATGCTTATATTGAAAGCAGTCATGTAGAAACCTATTGTATAGCGGCCGCCCACGGCCCAGGCAGAAGCTCGGGCGCCCCGGACCCCCTAGCCAGGGGGGGGCGAGGAGCGTCTGGCTGCTCCTGGGTAAGCTCCCCAGTGGGAGGTCAAGCCGGCCTGGGAGGCACCGGGAAGCCCCCAGCCCCCGGAAGCCGGGGCGCATGGAGGGGCCAGCGGTCCCAGACCGGCCCGCCCCCGCGCGCCCGGCCCTAT
>PVHY01015590.1:0-35651 GCA_004024945.1 Uropsilus gracilis | reverse complement strand
GCCAGGATTTTGTTTAGAATTTTTGCATCTGTGTTCATTAGGGAGATTGGTCTGTAGTTTTCTTTCTTTGCGCTATCTTTATTTGGTTTTGGAATTAGTGTAATGTTTGCTTCATAGAAGGTATTTGGTAGCTTTCCTTCTTTCTCAATTTTTTGAAAGAGTTTTAATAGTACCGGTGTTAGTTCCTCTTTGAATGTTTTTAAATAGTTGAAAGCAGTAGCCAGCACATACAGTTGAGTAGCATGCATAAAAAAGACGAGCCTGGACTTTTGAATCAGACAGAATTGAAATCAATACTGGATGCTCAGATTTAATTTACTCTCAGTGTGACCTTGGTATGTTTGTGTATTCATGTTGAGCATCAGGTTCCTAATCTGTAATCTGGGGATAATGCTTCTAGCTGAGGGTGGATGTTTTATGACCAATAACATCCGATCATGAAGTGAAGAGCCCACCACCTGTACTGCTTATCAAAGACATAGTTAACATCATAGTCACAAGTGACTGTCTTTGCATAACTCAAAAACAATAACTCTCCATGGGAAAGCTACTTGTCTGAAACAGTTGCTAGCAGGAGTCACTTGAAATGTGGCATTTTCCTGTGTTCTTAAGGACACACCGCATTATTGCTAATTGTGACTAATAAACAATATTAGGCTAACTATAAGAAGTCCTTGTCAATTTTTTGTGTCATGTGGACATAGACTTTAATTAATGCATAAAATATAAGTCTCCTATTTGGCAGGAAAACCATGTTTGATGTAGCAAGTTCCAGTTGGTTTAGGAATGAGCAATTTAGAGCATGCAGGTCAAAGCTGGCTGGTTAATGATAACAGTTCATTAGAATACACTACATTTAGTCTTTGAAGTTTTTTCTATGGGTGATTTTATTCTGCAATTACTGAAAGGAACAGTTGTGACAGAGCTCACATGGTGCAAATCCTAAAATATTTATTATCTGACATGTACATAAAAGTTGACTTAATCCTGCTTTAGCTGATGAACTGATTTGATTATAAATGAATGCCTGGATATTTTAGATCACCACTGGAATAGTTCACATTTGTATTTACTCATGAAAACTCTCCTCCCTCCCTTTGTAATGTGGTGTCTAATAATGAGTAGATCCTTTGTTCATCTGGGGGAGGGGCAAAATTGATGGAGGGTGCATATGAAATGTCCTTTCTATACTCTATACCAAAATCCTAGTCATGAATACAGGCTACAAAACCTTTAATATGGTTCCTATTTACTTTTTACATATCACATTCATAGAATGAACTGTTAAGCATTATATATGCAAATTTCAGAACTGCCAAGGGACTAACAAAAACGATGAGTTTAAAAATGCAATTAATATATTACTAAGATAAAATAAAATTAAATATTAATAAAATGAAATATTAATGTCTCTCAGTGATTCTGTTTCCCCCATACAATTGCCCAATAAGTTGCAAGCACAGATAAATTTCAAAATTCTCATTGATAAAAGTGGAAATGAGAGTTTCTATAGAGATTTTCTTTTAAATGAGCTGTTTTCCTAGAAGCATATTAGGGGATGTGAAACACACCATCCTTTCTCCTCTTTCTATCTTCTCCCAAATAAAGAACTATCTACTAAAATGCCTTAGTAAGAAAGAAAAAGAACAGATTTTAAAATGTACTCTTGAATGATTGTCCCACAAATAAAGTAACAGAGCAAAGGCATATAATAAGTAGAAAGCAGATGCACAATGAATAATTAACCCAAGCCAAATGCAATCAATTTACATGTGCTTCTAGTAAAATAGTACAGTCTTTTTAACCTAGTTCATGTCTAGCTGTCAGATATTTCATTACATTATATATCTTAGTCACCCATAAGTTATGTACCAAAAAAAAAAATACATTGTCTTTCTAAAACATTGAATAAAAGTCCCTTTTACTAAATATTGGGATCACCTAAGGGCTACATTCTACTCACACTTCAGGTGACATAGTTAATTAAAACCCTGATTTATTGAAGCTCCTGCACAACTTTGTATGTAGTCTATTTCTATCTCATGCTCCAATAAATATGACTTTGTATTTCTTTGTATGCTTTAAGTTTATGTAGAGAAATAAGACAACATGATACCATTATTCACCCAAGTATCCATGCAATGCAATGTAAATTGGCTTAAATGCACTTCAATTATTGTTCTTATATGTAGTTGTATCTAACTTAGTGCATGAATTCCTTATAATGGATGTCCTGTGTATATTGAAATTCTAAGGAGCAAAACCTGTTTCGTTGCAAATGCTGCATGTATATTTTTCGATGTGTATTGACATATAGAATGATAATAAAGGTTTCATTATATTAATATGAATTTAATATAAATGAGTACAAATAAAGTATTATGTAATTAGATGAAAAAAAATAGCATCGCCTGTATCCACATTGTAAATTTGGCTTTACTGTTGATATGGGACTGACTAAGATAGTCAAGTTTTCCTTCCTTATTTAGGAGCTTAGTTATATGGTATTTCAAGTGTGGACAAACTTATTTTTCCCTGCCCAAATGTCAGAGCTAGAAAGTGATTTAATTCCCTAGGTTTTAGCTCCTCATTTTAAAAGGTAAACCAAACTGAAGTAATTTGTTTCTTTATTTCTTACATCAGTAAAAACGTAAGTACAGGTCTATTGTATAAGAACAAATGTACTATTTCTATAATGTTTCGAGTTGTCTATATTACAGGTAGTACAATTTTCAAACATTATTGCATTGTATTTAAATCTCACCACCATTCCATGGACTAGATGATATGTCAATTTTATAGATAAGGAAGTGTTTGAGCTATATAGTAAAATGAAAACTACATAACATTAGATACAATGCTTTGAGGTACTTTACCATCCTGATCCAAACCACCTACCACAGTTTGGTGTAGGTTATTAGAAATGAGATTGATAGAGAACTATGTATAATTGGTGGTGAAATTTGGTAAGCTGAAATTAGAAGAATTATACCTAATATTGTCAGAGCTCATAAGATCAATATCATATAACTAGATAGAATGAAAATGATAGTGATGAAGATATAGGCATTTTAAAGGACAACATGAATATGTTTAATTTAGTAAGACAATTTTTAACTTTTGGTGCATGCTGAGAGGTGAAGGGCCTACCTTAGCCCTTTTCCTCACAGGGATGTCCAGTGACTGAGACCAGCCATGTCTGAAGTAAGTCAGGAAGAGACACATCAACTCTTGTCTCATCTATTTCTTGCCAACTTCCTACTTGCAAGTGTTATATCTCCATCTGGTGGAATGGAAAAGCTGGCACTAGAGAAACAATTTTAATAGAATAATCCCCCTGCACACCAGTAGTCAGGGAGATTGTGATTTTTTAGGTAGGGCCCATATTGCCTTGTGTCAGACATGCCTTGTGTCAGACAGCGCTATTCCCAAGGGCATCTGAAGCCATTACTCAGTAATAATAACAGACCATCATCATTATTGTGCTTTCTCTCATTTCCGATGAATGCATTGATTGACACTACACAGTATCAAAATTATTTATATTTAACAGTCACTTCTTGTTCCAATAAAACTTGTTTTTTGTTCCTCCATGTTCTTTGTTCCTCCCACATGATGGCAGAATGGAAAGTTAGCAATGAAACCAACTGTGTAAGAGTTCTGATTTTAGGATTTCAGGGATTATGCTGTAATTGATTCAAGAAAAATTGTTAGAAAGGTATATTGTTCCGTGTTGATACTGTAAAATTCCAAACAGCAAGTTTAATATATGCCAAAATTTTTTTTTCTACTTACTGTTCATATTGAAGAACAAATACAAGTTTTGAGAGTCACTAAAAACCCATATCCATGGACGGCACAATGGATGAGTAATGGTATAAATTTCATTAAGTAAATGGCATTAGGAAACTGAAGAGGCAAAGATCAATATTAGTCAATACTGTTCAAAATGAATGCCAGAGCCATTGTAATAATACCACCACTACGTTTTTTTTTCTCATAGTGCATGGAACATTAGCCAGTAATGATACATTGAACCATAAAGAACATAGAGATGGTTTCTTCATTTGAACAGAAAACAAAACAAAACAAAACAAATGATGGTGCATTGGTGTGTCATCACAGAAATAACTTCATATGAATTATTTGCACAATAGACATTGATAATCCCTTTCTATCATTATTTTCAATCATCAATTAATCAGCACACTGAATATGAGTTCTTAACATTTGTAGTACAGATTTTAAACAAATTCTTTATGTAGTGAGTAGCCCCTTAAAAATACCTACTTAGACCCTACAGGTAGCTTTGTAAAGAGATCCTATACAGAATGATTATAGAAATTTTGAAAATTTCATGAAAAAAAAAATCCTGGAAGCCAGGGGACCAGTTGAGTTTGGAGGTCAGATGAGTGAAAGCATTAATCTATGAAAATGTGAGACATTTTCTCCTCTACCATCCAAACGCTTGGGTTTTGGAACAAAAAAAATTGTCTTTGCTTGGATTTTGGTAAAATATAAATGAAGAAACGAAAACATGTTGGAGGGGATAAAAGTAAGGAATAGCTGACTGCCTTCTTGTAGTTTCATGGCTGCAGTGGGGAAAAAGTGAAAACACAAAAAGAAAATTATAATAGACCAGGTCATCTATAATCTATAGCAGCAGATATGGCCATCTTATTACTGGACTTTTCATTTTGTGATGTTTTACCAGCAACATTATTTTAAAATTATCTCTAATGATATTATAGGGATGACATAGTCTACCTATCTGACTGCATTATTTCTTTTTTTTCTGAAGCCCACACTCTTTTTCACTTACCTTAGAAAATTCCTATTTATCCTTCACTATCCTCTGCAAATTTTTAAGCATTGTGAAAATCGAATTATCTTTCTTATATTTGGTAATTTCTTCATCTTTCTGTTTTTGTAGAACTTTTGTTTCACTTAAAATTTTGTATTTCAAACTTTTGCTTATGCATCAATGTTCTGTTTGGTTTTGTACATTTCTTCAGGATATAAAATATTTAATTCATTTTCTCTACTCTGTACTCAGCAGTTTGCTGAATGAATAATAGAATACATAGTGGAAATAAAAATTGAATTTATTTCATTCCTTTTAGTTTTTTCTTCCCTTCTCAAATAACGGGAGAGAATTAGAGGTATGATCTTGTGATGATATGTATTATGTCACATGTGATGCTAAATGTATGTTCTTTCAGTATCAGTGTTACTACCACAGAGCATATGAGCAAAACAAGAAATATGTGTATTTGAGTTAGAAATAAATTTAAAATTTCTATAAATGTGTTTGCATTGATATTAAGATGTTTAAGAGTTTGAGAAGCACAAGTAAAAATATAAAGCATGGTACTTTTTGGTATTTATTTTTTAATAAAAAGCAAATAATGTATTTCTTTATAAATTTCACATCTTTGTAATCCCCAGGATTCAACCCCACCCCCAACCATTACCACTCTGTCCTGCCCCTGTCCTGAGTTGTGTCCTTCAATTTGGTTGTTAGCTTTTTTGGACTTTTTGGTCTTTAAATGAAGTATCAGAATGCCTTTATCCATAATTTTTAATATCACTAATCTTTGGTCAGGAAAAAAAATAATATGTACCATTAACAATTTCCTCATGTAAACTTTAAAATCGAGATTAGGGATAAGTAATGTGATAGAGTTCAAGTGACTAGCATTGTGGTTGAAGAGGAATTCTAGTTTTGAAGAGGAATTTTTATCTTAATAGTGTAGTTTATGACCATATACAGAGTCTCTAAATCAATTGCTTTAACAAAGTTTTCCTATAGCTTCCTGATTGTTAATGTGGAAGAGGAGCAGAATATGGGATCCCAAAATAATAACTTTAGTGTAAACTATTTTGAATGGAAGGTAATTAAGATCCAATGAATTCTGGTAGAGGACAATGGGTGCTTGAGCAGTGAAAAATGCTAGAAAACTGGTGACTATGAGCTGGACCATTTCTGTGTGCATTGAACAATGGGCACAGGGAACTATCAAGGGCCTGGAGAGTTCTTTTAGAGGCAAACCTGTCAGCAATTTTCTTTGCTATAGCAATAACCCACTTTTCACACCATATTTTGTATTTAGTTTTGCCTCTCTTCCCAGAGAGAGCCGTGTCAAGAGAGAACTAAGACATGTCTCACTTGGTTTGGCTATGGTTTGTTAGTGGGCTTCACAGTGTGACTGCTTTTCAAAGTTCTGAAAACAATGCTTTTAAAGAAACACTACATGAGTTCAAAAGGTAAAATTTTAATTCAAGAGATTTAATGATATGCCACAGTGTAGCCTACATCTCTTCTTTCATAACTATTTTTGGGATTGTTGTTGAAACAAGTTCCATTTTGGGCAAAGATGTGTTTCGTACTTTTCCTAACTGCCCTGCACTGATATAGGTTTTACCTTATTTTAAATCCTTTTCATTTTAGTAGGGACATTGGAAATGAGATATATCTCTATGCCCAAGTTGCACTTTTTGCAGTGACTCCTTTCATGCAACTTTTGGTAACTACTTGTCCTCAGCTCCTGGGTTTTCTTGCCTTAGCTGAATTGACTTCATGAATTGTGCTCTTTCATACTATGCTTACTCTGAACTAGTGTCCTAGGTCTTGTTGAAGCACAACAACTCCCTGTATTTTTTGACACTTCCCTAAGCTTATATTTTATTGGTGTCATTTATTTTCATTGATGTTCATCTTTTCTTCTACCCCACAGTGAAATTGGTTAGCTAATTATAAGAGAGTTTTACTTTATGGTAGAAACAAGGAGAACACAAAAATATGAATCCAACCCTTTAACATATTATATTTGCTGACAAAATGGGTGTCTGGATTCAACACTTTGTTAGCAAAAAGACTAAATATAATATTTCTCCTGACTCAAATATCATCCACTTTTATTAAAATTCGTGGTAATGATCCATTCTGTTTTCAAATGTATGTGTCCATTAATCATCTTAATAAGACTGATCTGTTTCTGTGATCAGTTTTGACTAAATGGGGTATGATATTCTTAATTGTGATGCTATCATATTTACCTACTTTATCTGACAACATATATGCTTGTCACACATATACATACACGCCCCACCATCATATGTACAATTACAGAAATGTGCACATATGGATATCAAAAATAGCTAATATATTTTCTTAATAAATTTAGGGTAAGACAGGTTCATGATTTAATAGTTGACATAATTATGTGAGACAAATAGTGTGTGTTTTGCAACCACCCCAACCTGGGTAGCTTCATCATTGGTTCTAGCAGCTAACGAAGAATGTTGCAGCCCTTGGCATCATCTTCCTAAGATGTAGAATAGTGAACAGGAGAAATTAGCCAGCAGAAATATAGCCACTTCAGTCTTTCCTTGAGTTCCCACTGAGTTCTCTTTCCCCAAGGTTATGCTACGTTTTTAGACACTACCTCCTAGGCCCAGATGATCCCAACTATGCAAGCGCACACCCACTGGGCCAGGCTTGCACCATCTCTGGAGAGAGCAATACTACAAGTACTAGTCATAAAAACTAATGGAGGAATGGTGTGAAAAAATCCTCATAACTCATTTACCCTACCATCATGAATCAAATGATTTCAAATATGCCTATTGTTTAAAAAAAATGGAAAAAGCTGGAGGTGACATTCTTGTGCTTATGTGCAAGACATTACCTAGTAGGTCTTTCTGTAGAGGAATGCTAGAGCAGATGTTACCTGCGTTTTCTCCTTTTTTTGATATTGTCTATCTTTCTGCAAAGTGGTTCAATCAACATGTATTTTCAAACTTACAAAACATTTCCATCACTTCACATCCTTGATAATTATTTTCAGACTTCAATTTTATTTTTTTTAATTTATTTACATATAAATTCAATTTTAAATAAAGATTCTATCAGTCTAATTTGAGTATGAAATAGTATGGCATTGCCATTGTTTACTTTCCCTTGATAATAAGTGATGTAGAATTCCTGTTTATGTATGTCCTTAAATCCCTGGTTTACATTTTTTAAATTGTTAGTTTATATAATTGTATAGTCAATGATTTTTATTGATCTATATATAATCTATACTCTAACTGATCTTCCATAAATTACAAATGTTTCCTACCAGGTCATTGATATATTTTACCTTTTATTTTTGAGGTTTAATTTTCAATGCATTATTTTTCATAATACATTTATCTTTATATAAATTTGTGTCTTAATGATGTATTGAAAGAAAATCTTATTTCTATATAGTAAAATATTTTGTATATTGTTTTACATTTTTAGCATTTATTTCTCTGAACATCTGAAGATATATTTGTGTACAATGTGATAAACTCTACTTTCATTTTGTATATCTGCATAGCAAATTGTTTCAGGGCCAGTGTATATTGTTGATTTTATATTTTAAATATCGTGTGGGTTTTAATTGCATTATAGTCAATTGAGATAACACCATTTTTTAAACACTGTAGATGATGTAGGGCACAGGCTATGATGTATATTTCCACATAACACCCACAAACAAAGGACTCATAATACATCACCATAATCTTCCACCATAGTCCTCCACCATAATCTGTTTGTTCTACTCCACCTTTTGCTCCCCAATCCCTTCAACTCTGTTAGGCTTAATTCTGCAGTCTGGTGTCTAGAGTTTGTTTTTTGTTTAATTTCATCTGTTACTTTGTTTGCTTTCTTTTGTACCACATATGAGTGAAATAATTTCCGTTTCTTTTTATGACTTATTTCATTTAATGTAATGCCCTCGAGTTCCATCCAAGTTGTCATAAATGACTGTACTTTTATTTTTTAAATAGTTGAAAAGTATTTCATTGTGTATGTACACACACACATGTGCACACATACATATCTTCTTTATACACTCATCTGTTATCTGGCATTTAGGTTGTTTCCATCCATGTGTTCATTGTAAGTAACGCTGCAGTGATCACAGGAATTTATACATCCCTTCAAATTATTGATTTGTATCCTTTGAATAAATACCTATCAGGGAAATATTTGGGTCATAAGATAGATCATTCTTTAATATTATAAGAAAGCCCACATTCTCTGTAGGGGCTAGACCTACATTCATTCCCAGCAACTGTGTACAAGTGTACATTTTCTCCATACCCTGACCATCATTTGTTGCTCCTATTCTTTTTTTATGCGGAACATTCTTACAGATGTGTAGTAGTATCTCTATGTGGTTTTGATTCCCATTTCCTTGGTCATAAGCTTGATATGTGTTGACCAGATAAGTCTTCTTCAGAGAAGTACTTCTTTAGATCTCCTGTCATTGATGCTGATGACAGCTCTGTTCAATATCAAATATTCAGGGCAAGGCAAAAAAAAAATCACATTTTCATTTGGTATGGGTCTATTATCCGGTTTTCTTGTATTGTCTACATTATTTGGGTTCTATCCTTATCAATAGAAGTGTAAATATTTTTTCTATGTTTTCAATATAATCTTGGAAACTTGATAAAGAAACATCTTTCTTTGTACTCTCCAACATTGTCTGTGCAATTCTTTGGTTTTGCTTTCCTAAATAAATATTAGAATTTACTGAGAATCATCCATATGAACAATTACAGGCAACTATATAGCTCTTTTGATAGAATTTGTTATATTTTTGACATGCTCCAAGTTCCTAGTATTTTCTTCATTCTTTTAACTATGAATATTAAAAATATATCTTTTGCTGATTGCTGTGTTATCTGTAGTTCTTAAAAAGCATTTCCTTTGGTATTTGCTTTGTTTCTTCTCCCTCTCTTCACAGAATTGGCGTCTAGTATCTTAGTTGTTATAGACTCTATTTAAGATATTTTCCTATTTTCTCTGCTGAGTCTCCATTTGTTTTATCTCTAAGTTTTACGTTGATATTTTGGAAATCTGGAATGCATACATATTCATATATTCACACTTGCCATCTACATTCTCAAGGATGACACCTTGACTTTCTCTAGTCCTATATGAACACTTACTATTTGTATAGATTTTCAGAACTGGTGTCTGGGGACTTTTTTTTATAATTACTGCTTCATAGGTGGGTAACTCTTTCCACATACCCCTTGCATACAAATATAGGTTTCCTGAACTTTTGGAAAGTTTTTCTTACTCCACTTTGATTTTACAAAATACCTGCTGTGTTTTCTAGTCAAAAGAAATCTAACAAAGAAAAATGGTATTATTGTTTGTTTTGTATCAGTTATTCTACACTTGATCTTAGCCAAAAGGCTGAGTAGTGATTGTTTTAAGCTATTCTAGAGGCAATTCACACTCTAAGCAGAGACGGTGGTCCCACTATTTTTTCCCTAGAAATACTTTATATAAAGTGTGTATTTATGATACTATTTTTGGTTTTATAATATCTTAGGTGATATTATGTTTTGTGTGTTAATTTTTGAATCTGAGGATGATGATTTTTTTTCCCTCATAAAATTAATGAGAATTTTTCTTTAAGGCATTTCTGCTTCTGAAATTTTTCATAGCAATACTCTATAGGAAATACAGGAAACCTCCATTTCACTCCAATTTCTTTAACTCATGTGCCTAAGGTCTGAATTCCCTTAATGATGCTGTGATCTTAAACCCCACTAAAGTCGTTAATGCCTTTATCTGTCTCTGATAATTTCCTGAATTGTCAACTCCCACTCCTTTTTCATTATTGCTAGTAACCTGGGATTTGACTTTCTCAGAGTCAGTGTTCCTTGAAAATTTACCACATAGAAGAGATGTTTCGTACCAGTAATAATACTTTACAAATTGTAGTGTAACAAAGTGTTCTCCTTAATGTTTTTCTAAAATTTTACCTAAGGATTTTACTTAGCTGTATCTGAAAATTACAGGGAGAGCTATTATTCTGTAAACTCTGTGTTTTTATTCAGTTTATCACAATATAATTATGGGTTATCTGTAGTCCTAGTCTATAAGGAAGACAAAAAATTAATTAACATTATCAAGTAATATCTACCAACTCTTTATCAAATTAAGGTTGTATCTATAACATCTTAAACACTATTTAAAAGAAATTTTTTTTTAAATTTCCATTGCCATTTCTATCCAGGTTATCTATACTGTCTTCTGTGAAATAGACTTACAAACATGCTCTTTTATTCTAATAGTATTTTTTCCATTCTATGGCAGGGGGTAGAAACTATATCTATAAAATAGTCTGTGCTAAACAGAAAAACACCTCACAAAATATAGCCATATCCTAATTTATGTAATTCATTAGTATTACCTTCTATAGCAAGATTTTTTTTTCTTTTTCAGGTGTAATTAAGTTATGATATTTTGATAAGGAGATATCAGGAATCATCTGTATAGATCCAAAATGAAATCCATGTAGTCTTTTATGTGAGGGCACAGCAAGATTTCACTCATTCACACACTCCACACACACACACACACACACACACACACACACACACAGAGAGAAGCCGACATAGAAGGAGTGAGTACTATGTAGGAAGAAAAAGAGATTTAGAGATGTCATTCATGATGAGAAGTGTGATGTGTCCACAAGGCAAAAATCATGAAGCAAAGTATGATTACCACGTGTTTGCAGTCACAAGAAGTTAGGAAAAAAACAGTTCTTCTCTAGACCTTTAGAGAGGAGGACAGTTTTACTACCATCTGGATCTCTGATGGTGGGAGTTTAGACTGTAGAATTGTACTGCAGAATTGTGAAAGAGTAAATACCTGGTACTTTAAGCGACTATATTCGTAAATCACAGGAAATTGAGATAGACTTTGGTATTTTTAAAACAAAATTTCTAATATGTAATTTAAAGATATAGGATGACTTCAAATCATTTGATATATTTCTGACTTGAATTTTTTATAAATCTTAAAGGATTTTGTTTGACAGATGCATCCTTATTAGTTGCCAGATATCTTAGTTTGCCCAGGGCATTCTGACAAATTACCATCGAGTAGCTGGCTCAGAAAAAAACACTAATCTCTCACTGTTCTGGAGGCTGGAAAGCCAAAGATCAGGGTGCTGGAAAATTCAGTTCTTGGTGAGTTTAATCTTGTTGGAATAGTCAGAGGTCTTCTCATTGCATCCTCACATGGCAAAGAACAGAGAGAAGAAAGCTTATTCCTGATTCTTTTTCTAAGAGCATAAGTCCTATGAGAAAGGCTCTTACCTCAAAGTCCTCAAAGTATAATTATCTTCCAGAGATTCTACCTCCAAAAATGGTCCAATGATGATTAGGACTTTAATATATAAATGTTGAGGAATATAACTCTGTTTTCATAACACTAGACTAACAGAAGTATTAGTTGGTGTTAATACTTCCAGAAGATACCAATTAACCCAAATTAATTATCAGTCTAGCCTATTATTGTCTAAATATTTACACATCTTATGTAATTAAAAAGACAATGAATACTGAAAAGTGTTCTAATTATTCTTTAATCACAGTGTTAAATAAATAGACATAAAGTGTATATTTTTATAGGACATATATAATTTTATGTTCATTAAAGGTAATATTTCTCCTATAGGTAAAATAGATGTAGCTCAGACCTTTATCTTTAAAATACTCCAATTATATGTGTATATAGGTACAGTAATATAATGAATTACTGAAAGAGATATATTGATACAATTAATTAATTTATATGCATATATATAGCTAAATAAATGTGTGTATACACACATACACTTAATGCTTTAGTGCAGGATACTTAACTGAAAAAAAAATCAGACAGCTGTGAATTTTGTCTTCCTATTATTAAAAACTATTTTCCTTGTTCATAAATAATCCATGGATTTTTTTAAAAAAGATTATTCAGAATCAGATATCAAGCACATATTTTCTCACTTAAGTGGCCATCTTTTGTAGAGTCATTTCCCATATATTCTTTAGTTAAGGACATTTGAAATACAAATATAGTATATATTTTAATAATATACTCTATTAGCACAAGATACAGTATATATGGAATATGTTGGGGGCTAGAGCCAGAGATGTAGATGTCCATTTCTAATAATGTTTAACCTAATAGAAGTCATTATGAATGTGTGTACACACTAGTTAGAAAATAAATGCCTTATTTCTTAAAGCAGTTCACTGAGACAATGGCCAAGAGTATGCTCAACGCCCAGATCTTTGGAATATTGCCGAATCTAGGCTGCAACAGTGCATATATAATGTTATGTTGCAATACCAGAGCATAAGGCTGTGCTCAGTAAACAAATGGATGTATCAAAAAGACAATGGTCTTGTGAATGAGCCCACAAAAGTCAAAGCTGGAAGAATTCAAACAGCAACAGAAACATTATAGTACAAGGCTGTGCTCAGTAAACAAATGGATGTATCAAAGAGACAATGGTCTTGTGAATGAGCCCACAAAAGTCAAAGCTGGAAGAATTCAAACAGCAACAGAAACATTATAGTACTGACTTTGACCACAAAATATAAAACAAAAAAATATCCATTAGTTCACACCATTGGGTATAAGTTGCTGAATGAGTGACTCAATGGATGAATGAATGAATGAATGAATGAATGCACAGATGGGAAGAATGAGTGAAATCTTTCTTAGAGAATTCCAAATAAATGTAGTCATTTCCCTTCAAGTGGGGATTAACTCTATCCCTGAGTGTGGGCTACAGTTCCTGACATGCTCATAGAAGCACGGTTTGGAAAGGGAAAACTGACATGTTGCTCACATGATACTGTGACAGGAAGTGATGAAAATGACACCACACTGTCTTCCTCCAAAACCCACTCTAATGGAATAATGTGAACTTTCTATCACTAAAAGTAACCATGAAAAAAAAAAAAATCAAGCAAATTCCTATGTCTTATAATCACTCCTCAAAACACTTATCATCAAAAGCAGAGATGAAACTAGCACTGTCTAGCAGAGGCATAAATATTGTTTAAAAAAAAAGGACAGTAAGGTATCAATAATGAAATTTGAATAATATATTAATAATGGGTTTTTTTGAGTTCATGAATCACAAGGTGTTGGCTTAATGTAGTTGGTTTACACATGTTGATTTTTTAATGATGCACACCTGAGAATTATGTAATGCTTTAATGTCATGTTATTTCAATTAAAAATATCTTGACAAATGAAGCAGTGCAATATAAAATACTGAAACTAGGAAAATTTGTTGGTGGGGTATGTAAGAACTCCAAATTATCTTTGCAGCTTTTAAGTAAATGTGAAATATTTTAAGATAAATACATATTAGAATAAAATTTGACTTTGTAAAATGTGCATCTTTATCTTTTCAGCACTGTTTGGCTCTATTTGAGGATACAGTCCATTTGGAATTCTAAATAGCACTTTGGAGTTTTAAAGGATGCCAGACTCTTTAAAGGTAAGTGAATTCTAAATGTCACAAACCATTTGCTTTTTGCTTTTAATTTCTTAATATATACTTCAAAATTAAAAAAAAAACCTTATCTTTAAGGTAGTTCATTAGAAATCAGAATATTCAAATGTATGTATAATTATAGTGGTTAGTATAAACAAGATCAAAACCATGACATTTAAACAACCATTTCTTTTAGCAAGAATTTTATGATTTTAAGCTTCTTTACTGTATTTCTCTCACATTGTTTCAATTTACATGCAGATTTGAAAAGAGCTAGTGGCTATGTACTCCTAAAGAACAGGAATTGATTTTCTTCTTTTATATTCTTTTTATGACATTTTGCCTACTCCCTCATAATTAGTGAATATTACTCTTATTGAATTGGACATGTCTCATTTCAAAGGCAAAGTCTCAGATGAAGCTATGACACAGGAAACAAAGAGACAATGTCATAAATGTTCCTGTCTTTATTAATATTAATATGACAGAGTCTAGCTCAATTGTTTCTTGGGCTGGCAATTGTAGGCTGCTTTTCCTTTGCTGGTGGCAAGAATCTAAACTCTGAAATTTAGACACTTTCCGTTAACCTTCTGGAGATAATAATTAAAGCGCCTTTACACTTCCTGCTTGATAATTGTAGAGTTTATTCTTAGACTGTAGTCAAAGCCAGTTTCCTGTTCACAGTTCTCAATCAATGATCAATTAAGATTAGCTATTGATATAATAGTTCAGAAAGAAAGGGTTAAAGATATAAAGCTAACATGTAATTAAACTAATATGGCTTTTTGGATCTTTCTGTTATATTTGTTCAAACTCTGCACATTCATTTTTAATTAAGCAGAAAAGTTAGTTTTTCTTGTCTTAAACTTCTCTGAGATTTTTTTCAAGTAGTTTTTAATATAGTTTTATGACATCAACTTCAACTGACAGATTTGAGTAAAAACTGCAAGATTTTTATTTTTTAAAATGAACATTTAAAATGAATTTGATCTTAATCATGCTCTTTTTCAAATACACTGACTTTTAATCCCTGTTTTTCATCCAGCTTATTCTTCAGTCTTTTCTCACTGATACTCATAGTCCACAAAGAAATTTACTTTCAAATTGTAAGATCTTTGCATTTTTCAAAAAATTAGAATTAATCTTAAATTTCTGATATTGAATAATTTTCCAATGGTAATTTCATTCCATATCTTAGACTAAAAATGATAGCATAAGAAACATTAGTATTTCAAATTTAGTTTTTATCAATTAATTCCTGCTTCTTACAAAACCACAATTATATGAAACTTAGTATTACCTGTGATGTAAATATGAGTCTAAAAACTAATCTCACACAACTGAAATTATTAGTTCAGAATTTTGAATTTTTAAAGCATGATGAAACATTAAACTTTGTAAATACTCAAATAAAAGAGAAAGTAGGTACGCACATCTCAAAAATTCTTTCATTATCTTTGCTACCACTGAAGATAAATATGTGTGTATATATATATAATATAATATATATATTATATATATTATATGCAGAAATTTGATAATTGTTTTGCTTATGGGTAATTTAAGAAAAATTACTTGAGAGAAGATGAATTGCGCTAAATTAGAGCATGAACTTGTTTTAATGAGAAGAGACTTCAAATGAGTACAAAAGACATTTGAAGAGAAAGGCTTGTCATTGTTTACCTTCTAATGTAAGGTGTTTTCATAAACTTCATTTAGAAAAATAAAACTGAATATAATCTCATTTTAATGATGTAATAAAATTGAATAATATTTTTGAACATTAAAGACATAGGTATATCATCAAACACAGCTTTAAAATGTTTTTCATTAATATAATTTTTAATACAGTAGAGGCACTCCCTTTATTTTTTCTTTGATATTCATAGGTATACTTATTTATATGTATATTAGATGTATATTTCTTTTTTGTATATTTAAATTATATTTTCTTTAAAATTTACAAAATCTATTCTTAAGATTTAATTCTTTTTATTGTAATTGTATATGAGATTCCTTTCTTGATTTCTTTCTCTTCTGCTTAACTGTATATAGAAATGCAGCAGATTTTTGTATATTGATTTTGTATCTGCCTCTACAATTCAATGATTTAATGTTTCAAGTAGTTTTTAAATAGTTTTTTAGGATTTTCTTCTTATGTTATCATTCAATCTTCACCTAGTGATAGTTTTACTTCTTTTTAAATTCAGATTCTGTGTATAATTGTTTATTTATTTTGATTTTTTTATATCCTGGACTCTCCAATATGTGTTTATGGTAATGGTGACAGTGGGCACTCTTGTCTTATACTTGATCTTAGCCAAAACCTTTCACAATTTTACTATTGAGTATATATTCTTTGGGTTTGTTATTCATAGCCATTATATTCTGGCATGTTCCTTCAATCCCCATGTTATTGAGCAAGTTCAATCGTAAATGAATATTGAATCTCTTTTCTATTGCAGTGATGATTTTTATCTTTCCTTTTGTTGATGTGATAATTACACTGATTATTTTGCATGTGCTGAAACATACTTGCGTCCTTAGAATACATCCCATTTGATCATGATGGATGATCCTTTTAATATACTATACTAAATGTCCAATGACACATGAGCAGTGTGTGTGTGTGTGTGTGTGTGTGTGTGTGTGTGTGTGTAAGGAAATGATTGCTGGTTTTTTGAAAACAAGTTTCATTGTATGTTTGTCTATCCCCTCTAATTCCTTAGTCTCTTGTATGTAATTAGAATTTAAAAAATATTTATGTAGAGATACATTTGCATGCTCTAAAGTTTTCCTAATTCAAAGCTTCAAGATTCATTGAAACTTCATTTCATGACAATGAGCAGGCAAAACATGGCCAAGAGAGCAAAGTTGTGGAAATGAACAGGAGGCTGATACAGAGACACGAATATTTAAAATCTGTTTTTTAAAAAGTCTTTAGGGCATTGGTATGAGCATCAGGTCCTGAAACTCAGGGATCCCCACTTTTTAGCAGTGATGAGGTGAAACAAAAACTGATGGAAACACAGAGGGAGCAACAGATCTGCTCAGCCAGGAGTGGATTTGAGCATTTTTGGTTTTAGTGCTCACAGCATCCTGCTGAGTTGACAATAGGGTTCAAAAATGAATTGCAGAGCCATCTGTTTAAAAAAAGAAATGTACTTTGTACAGCATTAGTCCTAGAAATCATTTTGTAAATGTTGTTAGTGTAGTTTTCCCTTGATGCATTATTGTTTGGGTTACAATTAGCACATCCAAAGAAAATAAATACTGAGAAATTTCTAATTTTTGGTAATTGTAAAAGGTTATTCACTTGAGACATGCATGTTAGAATTTCACAATGGACTTGTCATTGGGAATTATGATTCATCATCTACACAGAATAATAAGCATAGAAAAGAAAGGAAGCCTTGACTATTTTAACTTAGATTCTGCTAGGCTTTTTATTCAGAAGTAAAAATTGTTCCAATTATTCACAGTTGTCGCAAGCTTCCAGGATTATTAAAATAGGTTTACAACAAGTGATATCAGTAGAAGGAAAATAAAATGTAAAAAAGATACTCCAATCTTCCAAGAATTTCTTTTATGTAATTTTATATTTCTTTGTGCCATGCATAGTTTAAAGAGACATGGGCCACAAGATGCTCTTAAAATCCTGCACACTCAGAGACTCAAAGGTCATTTCCATGTGTCTTTATTCCATGACACATATTTTTAGTTAATTTGAAAGGTCACCTTCATTCTGTAAACTTAGAGGTGGCATTCCTTAAATAAAAAAGAAAGATATAAATAAATGGGATATTTTTTCCCCTAGCTTGAAAGTAATCCTGTTTATATGTCATGCAGCTTTGATGCTATGTGACAAGTCATAACCCAGGTCACTGTGCTATCATTCAGGTTAGCTGAACATTTCTTCAGTACATAGCAAGTGAGCTGTACATGGCCTTTGTTCTAATAATCATAAAAAAAGAAACTCCTGCAGGAGAGATGAAGAGAATGCTTGGTTATGGTCTATGGGACAACAATCCATAATTTACTTGCAGATGTCTGTGTAATTTAAGCAGCAGGCAGAACAACCACACAGTTGTAGCTGCTCTGGGGAAAGGATACCAAGAGGCTCATAAATCATGGTAAGGATTAAAAGCAATGAGCATTCATCTTCTTAACCTCGTAAAGGCAATATTGGAAAATCAAGGATTAGAACATACAGAGCATGGAGTCTCTGTGCAGGGATAAAAGGTGTCAGAATTTTTAAGGTTTCTCTCAATTAGCATTGACCTGTCACTCGCAAGTCAGCAGAACATGATTTTAAATTTTATTTTTTAAAAAAGAGGCCCCATCCACTTCAAAATAAATTGAGTAATAGGACATGTTTCCAGGCTACATTGAAGGTAGAATCAAAGTATATGGAAATGCTAATCAGTTTCATAAACTGATGTATGTTCTTCTAGGACAGCTGATGGAAAATTACCTTAAAATACTCCATCATGAAAGATCTTCTTATTTACTTGAATGTTTTCAAATAGTAAAATGTCATGAGAAAATGCTAAATTCAGAATAGCTAAGTGGAAGAGATACAGACAGCTGGCTCTCTCCTATAACATTTAGTAAACAAATGGTCTGTTACTAATTGTTTATATTTGAAAAATTATTCTAATCAAAGGTCTTTGGATGCAAATGAGTAAATCGTACACAATGAAGAGTTTCATTTTTGTTGTTGATGATGTAGATTTTAATCAAATATTAAAGCTTTGAAAAAAATGACTGACTTTTTATTTTCTTGGTGTTCTTTCAAATCAAGTTGATAATTAACTTATTTTGGCAATTTTATAAGTATACCAAGAAACATCAGAAAATAATAAAATCACTTATACAAGGATCATTATGAGCTTATTAAGGAGAAATAATAAATGCCAGTTTCTTCTTCCCTAGTTTATTAATCAAATACTCATGGCACTAATGCTTTTTTTTTTTTTAATATTTTTTCAAGCTGATTTTGGTTTGTATCTTTGTTTTCATTTGGGGAGTGTAGGATCCCCCCTCCCCAGTGTCATTACCACAGTGTGCAGCATATTTTGTTCCTCCCCACTTTGTTCTGCAAACCTATCCCTACCCTGGTAGCCTCTTTTCCTTTCCTCCAACTGTAGTCCTCACTTCCACAGCCATATTGCATGGATTAGTTATAGAGTATGGTATTATCTGACTCTTTGTTTAGATTCTCCATATTCTATACATTAGAGATGCCACTCATTCTCTTTCTCATGATGACTTATTTTGCTTATCATAATCCTTTTCATTCCATCCAAGCTGCTGCAAGTGGCATACATTTATTTTTGATTGCTGAGTATTATTTCACTGCATTTATTTCACATCTTTTTGATGCATTCATCTGTTTTGGAGAATTAAGGTAATCTACATATCTTGACTACTATAAATTGTGCTGCAGTGAAGATGAGGGTGCAAGTTTCTACTCAAATTAGTATCGTTATATTCTTTGGATAGATGCAGAGAACATAGTCAATATCCAGTTATATATTTGAGCTAAAGAAAATCTAACTGGCTGATCCAGAGTGACTGACAATTAAACTTACATTTTTTTAAATTTGATTTGAAATGTATTTTGTGGGTCATACCTGATTTCATCTGACATTTTAGAAAGTCATAACTGCCCTTTGAAAATAACCCAGACAACATGGCAGATATTGTAATCTGTATTCACTCCCTCTATGTTTGATCGTACTGTTTTCTACACCCTGTGCTTGCAAGGAGTATGTTCCTGTTCATTTGGCAGATGATGCTACTCTAATTTAGTTCAAATGTCTTTTTAGCTATCTCCTTTTCTTACTCTGGAATGGTGATTATGCACCATATGCTTTCATCCAAAGCTTATAGTTTGAATAATGATTTTTAGAGAAAACAATGTTACTATCTCACATTTAGTTTTTCCTTCATATAAATGCATCTCTAACAACATTGTAAGGCATCTATCAGGGGCAGTTCAAGAGAAGAAAGTTACATAATTTAATGGCTCAGCTAGACTTCTTGGTCTCATAAACTAACTGATGCTATGATAAATACTGGGGGAACTCATTTTTTTGACTGAAAATAAACTGAATCAATGTTTGCATCATATTAACTGTTATTCTTTAACCACAGAATCGTGGTCTCTGAATCTACCAATGAGGTATCACTAAAAAATATAAATAGTTGCCTCTACTATGTAGGATTGACCTTACTTAACAAAAGCAAAAAAAAAAAAAAAAAAAAAAAAAAAAAAAAAAAAAAAAAAAAAAAAAAAAAATTCAACAACAAATACATATCTTGTTTCTTCAGAAGAAAAAAGCAGCAGAAAAGAGATTAGAGAGAGCTTATATGTTGAAACACAAGTGCACTTTCCTGAATCCAAGGCATAAGCTTCTCCTCAATTCTTCTGTAGAAGAAGCAAAGCATGTTGGGACACATAGTTTGCCGCAGGAGCTACAGTAGATGGTATAGTCCCAGCCTCCTGACCTCATTTAAATAGGGTTCTGAATATTAATGTTCATATTACATATCTGAATCATTGTAAAAATAATTCCTAGATTGAATAAAATATAGACAGGTGATAATATATGTTACATTCTAGTAGCATGTTTAAATGTTCCTGGTATTTCAAATACCTCTGTGAAGTAGATGACATAGAGGCAAAAAAATTCATTTTTCATGCTTATGTTTTTAATAATAATCAATAGCTGCATTTTCTTACACATTTGTGAGAAAAGTAGAAGCAAACATTAGATTTGATAATGTTTAAATTATAGAGGAATAAGTACAGAAGTTAATAAGTGCTATGTAAAATAAACTGGCAAGAGTGGTAAGTAATTTGTGCATCGTGGAGGGTGACAATAGCATTTTGCCATTTTAACAATAGATTTAGGTCTTACCAATTAAAATACCATTTGAAAAATAAAATAATTACAGTACATGTGAGGGAATAATTGCAAATGCCAGGAAATTATGCTTTTGCATGAAATCATTAAGTATATGAAACTATAAAGAAGAGTATCCCAAAGGAAACTACAAAATCCAATTTGCTGAGGTGGGAGACATAACAGGAGTTGAGTCAAACCTTATCAAAACCCCAAGGTAAATGAAACTGAGAGGGAATGGGGAAGGGTAAAGGAAGTGAGGTTCAGTGGGATGGGTTACTGTTTTTCCTAGAGTATGTGAACCCAGTCAAAGGAAACAAGCAAGCAAAAAAGTCTTAAAAATTAAAGCAAAAATTGTAATTCAACAACTAATTGATACTGCAGTATCCATGAGATCTTCTAGGGTTGACTGGATAGTTGAGGTTCCAATACTTAAATTTATTAAATATTTCTGATATGCATATATATATATACATACATATGAATGTGTTGGTCTATGTCATATATTTTAATGTCATATATTTATATAAGTTATTTTTATGTATATACAACATAGATATTGCTGCCATATGGACACCACTAAAACTATAGCAAAACATAAGGTCCTAGGAAATAAATTATTTGTACACAACACATATAGCTCCATATTTCTTGTAATTGCATTAAAATCAGAAAAAATATGTTATTTTCTCCCTTTCAATATTTTTTTAAACATGAAGTTTGTTAACAGACAAAGCTCAATGAGTTTCAATGAATATTTTGAAAGGAATGCTTCAATGAGTAGTAGTAGTCTTCTTTAAAATTTTGCTACATATGATGGGGCAGATGAATAATTTCGTTTTTTAAGCATGCTATTTATTCCATCTTTGTATGTTGTTTGAAATCGATTCATCTTTTTGCCCTGAAGGGATGCCTGTCTTCTAAACACATGTTTGAAACAAGATAGAAAGCATATGCCCTATGTATCCCTTGGGTCTGGCAGAAGGGGTGAGATATAGAATAACTGCTTTTTCAATTGTGCAAAAGGGAGTTTCCTTTATGCAACTAGTATTCCTTCTATAATAAAAGTTGCTGTGTTGTAGCCCACTGAGAGTTTTATTATCATCACATTTCATTTCATAACAATATGGATCTTCTTAAAGCTAATGAATATTGAAACTTGACATAAATGTCCCTAGGGTATAATTATGCTTTAAATCGAATTATCCAACCTTGTCATAGAGTATTCCTTGTGTTTGCAGAACAGTAATAGGTAATTCTATTGGTAGATTTATCCTGACTTTATATCTTATACAATGCTTTCCATGGTCCAGTCTTCATTTTGTCAGCTTTATTTACTGTCACTCTTTACCCTGTACTCAAAGCTAAGCCTAAACCATATACATTATAAAACTTATGATTTCTCAACTATCGACCTGTTCAGATCTCCACTCTTTGCCCAAACCTGCCTTCCTCTTCTGTCCAACATTCTATCTACTTGTTTACATGCACACATGCCCTTTGATATTCATAACTTGGGTGTGTTTTGGTGTTTTGTGTAAAAGTCATCTCAGACTCTGTCAGGTTTCTTTTATTTGACCACCATATCATATTGACTCATTTGTGATTAATTTTTCTGTTTCTAATTGAAAATTTCATTTTTCCATGTCTTCTGTTTTCTTCTCAAATTCAATCTCTACTTTTAACAATGACCCATTACCAGTGCAGGTTATTATCGTCCCCCTTATATTATTTGTTATCAGTCTTTCTTCCTACCTTAGGTATCCACATGCCTTTTCCTCTTTAATGGATGATTTGATTATCACTTTCCATCTATATTTATTTTGCAAAATTTTATCCAAGTTTCAGATTACTTCAGTGGATCATACTCAGAAACTAAATAGAAAAAAGGAATAATCTAGTGATTTATGTAAGGCAAACCTAAATATAAGCAACAATTGCAATGTACTAGGTGTATATCTTATGACATGTGTTTATACATATCATCAGTGACATAAGAGACCCAGAAAAACAAAGTGTGGTTTGAAAATATGTTAAGCACCTCAAAATACTGTTAGAGGGTTTCAAAAATGTTAGAGGATTTACTCATAATACTGGTAGAGGGTTTCAAAAATTTTAAACATATAAAATTACCTATTGTATCAGGAAAACAAAATGGAATGTCATAAGAGTAATTGCCAATACATTATATCCAAAACTATGTTATCAAGTAATCTACTGTCCTGTTGATTCACTGCAATGGATGGATAAAAATCCAGGCTTCAGTTAGACATGGCAAAAATTATTATCTGAACAGAATGTTAATATTTAATACAGAAATACATGTTTAAAAATATTAGGCTTGGAGGAGCAGGTATGATCTGTTTGAACGAGATTCAGAAATTACCAAAAGGATGTTGTACCAAAGAGCTAGCCATATTGGGTATATCAGGGCCTTGCTTGCTTGAAGAAAAAACTGCAGTTGAAAATAATAGAATGTTAGTCTTAGTCCTTGATTGATTGAGAATCACAGCTCAACTACCTGCAGGTACAAGTCATCTTCACCACAGCTGGGTTAGCTGGAAGCTGCACCTAGAAGACCCCACGGAGACCCATGCTCCACCTGCCAAATCTTTATCAAAGGTTGGGTGATTCCAGTCTCATCATCTTCTCTCCTCCTACTTAATGGCATTCCCAGCTGAGTTCAAATATCTTGGAGTATATCTTATTGCATACATAAATCACTTGAAGTCATAACTTCAGAGGAATTTTTAAAATAATTTTTTACTTTCTAGGATCTACTGCACTTAAAACAACACCCAAGATTCTGGGCAGTAACAGCTCAGGGAACCAATTCATATCATATACTGAAGCTGAACCTCCAGAAGTCTTTTTTCATATATGAATGAGTCAGTCATAATAATCTTTGTAAAACAAATGAGTGAATATTGGCAAGTGATATTCAAACTATATGCTAGTAAAGAGAATCAATTCTTAAAATATGTGTTATAAACAGCCTGTTCATGGCGTCAAATATAGTGCACTGGCAACAGGCTCAACTTTATCGGTTCTAGTATTTACAAAGACACACCAGACACACAAAGGGCAGGTCAGGGCTAGGGCAGGACCAGAGAGCTGGGAGACAGGTGAGCCCCCAAGATCCCAGGAATCTTCATGTTATCTCTGGTCTTTTCCTCTTTTGTGCTCATGCACTTTCCGTGTCTTACTATCAAGTGTTCCCTTCCTGGAGTGATGCTGTCCTTTTATCCTTTCTTCCTAGGCCCAGGTGTGTGCACCTATGCATGCACACACTTACTTGACACAGGTGTACACACAATCATGGGGAGAGCACAATACCACACATGCTTGTTATACAGGTCAGTGGAGGAAGAAGCCTTACCAACTGACTTATCCTAATAAGGTTATTTTAATTATTGATAATAGGTCATTGGATAAGGATGTTATATATAAATGCATTATACTGATATAAAGTATTGATATAGCAAAAGTTATACTCACATAATCATAAGTAGATAAAAATGTGACATTCAATAGCCTCCTTTTCATCTTGTTCATCAAGGAAGAATTTCTGCTCTTGGCTTGAATGATGGTTGGCCAAACAACACGTGTCCCTGAACAGTTAAGATGGAACCCATTTATTAGTCTAGTAGTCACAGTTCTGGGGAGGATACTGTGCCATTCTGAGTCACATAGGAGTGACACTTGGGAGAAAAGGACAAGCAGGAGGTGTAGGCAAGTTTCATAGTGGCAACGGATGAGGTGGCTCTGGTGCCACAGGAGTATATGACTAACTCATGAATCATTCTGTGGGGTGTCAGGGAGCTGACATTTGCTCCTTAAACTGAGTTGGTTCACCCATCTAATTTTGGGGGCTGTGACTGGGGGATCTTATTTCTTAGGTCTTGTTACAAGGACATTTTTCTACAGATGCTAAACCAGTTTTGTTAGGATTCCTGTGTGGGAAGGAAGAAGAAATGAGACGGAAGAGATTGAGTAAGATCAGAGAGAAAACAGCTCACTGACTAGGGATTTGAAAAGCACGACCAAGCCCATCTTTATGAAGTTGGGCTCATATTAATAGCTTGACAATGAACAATCACAATGAAGCAATAAGAAAAGATTTCCCCAGAGTCTATGGACAGTGGCAGGAGGAAAAGCACCTGCAGGAGTGAAAAAGATAGTGATGCATCAGGGCTTGACTCATTCTTTTTGATTATAGAATTTCTCTCTACTATATTATTTGTCAACCAATTGAAAGCTATTTATTGTTAGAACAGTTCAGGATGAAATAAGGTTAGTCAAGTAGGGTATCTACCATGAGCCATGCCAAATTAGGCATCATCTTTGTATATTTACAATCCAGTGTCTTCCCTTATTTATCAATCTCAGAAATCTATTTTTGATCACTCACATAGAATCCATCTCTATTTGTTATAGCTTTTAACATTTCAAAGGTGTGTCTTTGGGTAAGGCATTCCTAAGAGTCTGGGAATTGTTGTAACAGACAAATCATAAGAACCCACCTCTGCTGTGTCAGGGTGGTGGGAAGAGAGGAAAAATGTTGCCTTTGTCTTTAAGGCATCTTTTAATCTGTGTCCACACCCTACACAATATTGGCAGGCCTCTCAGTTTTAGACCTTACCTCATATGCTTGCATATTATGTAAAATTAAAAGAAAGGGATGGTGTTTTTAATAGCAAATAAATACAGCATTATCCTTTTTTTTTTCTTTTTTCCCCTTTGATTTATTAGTTTTTTTCTTATACTTTTGTAGCACTCATGGTTCTCTTGCCCTGTAGTTTTACATTTAAATATATAGGTATGAAAGGGAATTATAAACACAGTCCCTTAGTTTCACTGTGTTTCACATGTTCAATAGTTACACACATGTAATTAGTGATAGTTGTTTAGGCTATCATTTTAGGTGAAGAAATGGATACTCAGAAAGTTAAATCCCCAACCTATAGAAAGAAGAGATTTCAACTTGGTTGTGAATTTGTCAAAACTATTAAATATTTATATTTCTGGGTTTGACTTGGAAGAGTAAGTTAGAAAGACTGAGTGATAGAAATATCTCCATAAAGGAAGATACTTGAGGAAAATGCATATCTGATGTTCTAAGTTAAAATTTTGAGAAAACAGCTTAGAAGTTATGAAATATTGAATCTCTTGTCTAATTTCTAGTTTTAATAATGGTGATATCTTTGAAAAGTGTGTTACAGAACCTCAAGGCTATTATTAGTGTTAATAATATTTGGTATATGTTTATGTATATGTATATGTGAATATAATTCATTATAAATGTTTATCTATGCAATCATTTATTCTCCCTAATCTATTCCATGCACCAATTTTTTTGCCTTAGGATAAAATGGAACAGATTTGTTATGTTACTACTCTTCTAGAGTTTCACAACGGTAGAAAGTAACAGAAAATCAACAAATAATTTATTAATTCTGAAGAAATTATTAGATGAATGAAGTATAATAAAGCCAATATATCAAGCGAGAAACTGGGAACTCACTTTTGATTGGTTTTCATGGAGGAATCTCTGAGTTGACGTCATTTAAGCTAAGATATGAATGGTTAAGATGAATTTGGGAAGTGATCAGATTCTGGGAGAATTTGCTAGGCAGGAGCAATAGTAACATGGAAGATACCCAAAAGATTAAGCATGATTTACTTGAGGAATAAAGAGAATGGCAGAGAGGCTATAGTGTGCAAGTGATTTGAGTGAAGGAAAGGAACTCTGGGAGACGTTTGAAGTCGAATATTGCACTATTTAACAAGGAGGTTGGATCTTTTTTATGTGATTGATATTTAAATATGACAGAATGATGCCATGAAATAGACAGAAATTATTGGTAACTTACCAGGAGAGCAGAATAGGAAAGATTAATTTACCTTACATGGAATCAGGACATGGAAGAGCTAGGCTTTGAAACAGACCTTAAAGTATGAGCAGAATTTTAACAAATACACATACAGTAGGATTTCGTAATATTAGAGAATTGAAATCATGAATGAAGTTTTAGGATTTGGACAATCATTTGGGAATGACATGACTAGAGTGTGTATTCTCTAGAAAAAAAAGTGAAGGAAGGGAATTTTGGTGTCCTAGTCTTATCTGTAATGGCTGATTCATTAATAGAGTGTTCTGTCCCTTCTCTTTTGCATATCCACACACTAAATTCTGGACATGAGAGGAAAATATTCTCCAGGTTAGAGAATATTCTCACTCTTTATCAGATTCTGCAAGACTGTCTTGGTCATAACTTGTGATAGTAATCCTATATGCTAGGCACTGGATTTTGTCCTCCATCTCTCCATTCCTATACTGAAGTCTCAATTTATATTACCTAAGAGTGTCTTAATCCAGAATAACTTGTATCTTTATGAGACGCAAACGGACAGGGATCGAGAAAAGAGATGTGAAGAAACAAGTAAAACGTGGCTTTCTACAGGTTGAGGAGAGGAACCTGAACATGTGTCATCCCTTATGTTTTATCATAAGGTTGATACCTTGAATGAAAGCTTTACTCTGCAGGACATTGAGGCAAGTAGTTTCTACTGTTTAAACCATCTACTCTCAATACGTTATTTTCACAGTCTTAGTAAACTCCTAACCATGTCCATGAAATTTTCCAAATCTTCACAATGCTTTGTCTGTTAAAAAGGAACCCAGAAAATATCATGGAAGAAGATGAAAATGGGATTTTCCAGAGCAGTAGTGCTCACCTCTTCAGTACACAGAAATAATCTGAGTTTACTGCTTCTCTACAATACCTATAAAGTTGTATAGCATAAAACACCAGTTTTGTGCCATTCTTGCTTTTTTACTGTAAAAAAAAACAACCCTTACTTATAGAGGAAATAGTGTTAATGGTAAATAATAGTTGTGTGAAGTTAATTTAAAATGTTTAGATTTAATAAAAATGGCAGGCTGGTTATACACATCTTCACATATTTTAACAATTGCTGATTAAATAAAATCAAATTTGAAAATAATCTGCAGAGGATTATATGTTCCTTCTTTACCATTATGAATTTTCTGTCTTTGTGGTATCTCTTCTTACTGAAAGTGGATATTTGTTAGCATGTCTATTCTTGAGTTCTTCTGCTCGCTGACCTTTATCCTAGTATGAGATTGTCGTTAGGCAAAACTTTCTTGCTAAGATTAACCCACCACTTTATAATGAAATAAAGACAAAGTAGTATCTAAAGGTTTCTGGGGAAATTATGATAGTTTTTTAACCAGGACAGCACAATTAGGGGAAACAGGAAAGGAGTTCACAGTGATGATATTAGGCAGTAAAGCTGATTATTGATTGTTTTTTTATATATCTTCCCTACTAACTTGAAATTAGTAATGTAAATTTTTCCTATAGGTGATAAGCTTTGCATCATTGTCATCATCACACCATATGAACCATATATCGTAACATATCAACATTCCCTATGGTTGAAAATATCATATATATATATATATATATATATATACACACACACATGTATATACATATATAGATTTCAAAGGTTAAAAATATCATTTTTGCTTCACTCATACTCATGCAATTATATTCAGTAATCATATAGCATAAAACCATGCATTTCATAGACAAACTAAAATAGTATCAAAGAATAATATGAAATTAGGAATTGACATGCATTTAAGTGAAAGTGCTTCATTGCATCATAAAATAGCCTAAAATTGTTGTCACTTCATTTGCAACTATAAAATCACAGCTTATATAGCTAATGCTTTTAATAAAAGTATGTGCAATTAAAATTAAAACACTTTGAAATTATTTTCATGACCGTAGCTTGAATATCCAAATTGTAACTAAGATTATATCAATAGTAGAAAGATCATCTTAATTCTAATACCTTTATATGGCAAAATCTTAAAATGTTATCAAGCAGTCTTGATAATAGATGTAAGAGATAAAAGATTTAATAGAAATGATGATTGTTTTATTCTTTTTAATTGATTATATATATATTTACATCATTGTATACCCCAAGGTCCTCCCACCACCCTGTCATCCATGAATTGCCGACCCATCTCCCATGCCTATCCTTCCCATGACCTCCTTCTCTTTTGCTTTATGCTTTAGTTCTGCTGTCAGTTTGTTAGCTTTAACTTTTTCTTGTCCTTTTGTTTGTTTGTTATTCCTGTATTCCTAATATGAGACCATCCAGTATTTCTGCTAGCATGATTCCTTCTAGGTCCATCCATGTTATCACAAATTCATTGTTTGTCTTTTTTGACTGCAGAATAAAAAATAATAATTGCTGTTTTAACAGTATCTGGAATCTGCTCTCATCAGTATGACATGAAAGAGACAGAAGGTGTGGTTTATTTACTAGAGAAGTATCAGTGAAGGTCAAGGTGTAGCAAGAGGTAAAAAAGGAATCGGGGGATAGAAGAAAGAGAACTTGCATGGGAGCCTTTATAGTTTCTAGGGGAAAAAGTGGAGGAGACAGGAAAAGAAGAGTTAGGATTGTTTGCTTAATTACAATGGATCTTAAGGAATAGGAACTAGCCTTAAGTATCTAATCACTGGCCCCAATGGATAGTGGCCCCAGCATTCTGGAACCCCATCAAGAAAGTAGATGGGGGTATGCTCTTCAAATTGGTTTGTTTCTTTGTGAGAGATGTTGCTAACAGAAACTTATTTGCTGTTTTTTGAGAATTATAAGTATCTGAGTAGCAATTCCTCCAGAGTCAGCCAGACCCAAGATATCAAAGCATCAGAATAGAGAAGTGAAATGCATGGTTCCTAAAATTTCACTTTATTCCTTTAATAAAAATTGAGGATTTATCTATCATAGTGTATATTTTTTTATTATATATGTATTTTTGTATCTATACACACACATATATATTCACAAATCTGGGGAAGTTCACAGCATTGAAATAATTTTAAGGCAGTTTGACTCCAATGGAATAACTATTTCTTTGTGTGCTATATTAACCATAAAAAAATCTTCAATTTATGATTAAATGATTAAGTCAATTTTCCTGAATAATTTAAAAGTAATGAAGGGAAATCAGACAAGGGGTATTGTCAGATTTTGTTGCAGACTTTTTAACTGTCAATTTCAGTGCTTTTACTCTATCAGGTGTGTCAAATAATGTTAAATTGCAACACTACATGGGTACATTTCTTTGCTACAAAGTACTTTCTCTGAAATACATCATTCTCAGTTCTAGAATACATTATAAAATTTTTGCATTTGCCATTAATACTTTACTGTGATGGATGTTGTATCAAAATAAGTTATTGAAACCAATGACATTTACATTATCAGACATGACTGTTACATGAAATAAATATTAATGGATTTATGTAACTAGTCAAACATATATTTTTTAAAAAAATAAACTTTACTGTCTAGGATTTCATGCTGTTATCAAATACTGTTCTCAGATATTCATATATAATCATATACTGATGTGAGATCTGCTTAATCACTCATATGAATGTTTCTGATTTTGTTAGTCCTGGGGGAAGAAGGTTTTGTCTTCAGTGTTGTACCTGATTTGTAAACATTAACTAAAAAGCTCAGACATTTTATGATAGACATTTTTTCATCTCAAGTGTATATTACTGGCTTTTCTGCAACTTCTAGATTCAACATCCACCCTAATAGTCAAAATTATTTTTGATTTTTTTACTAAAAATAGCCTATGCATCTTCATTAGCATGCACTTAAACTTAGTCTCATTCATGATTGGTCTGTAGATGTGGCAGTATATGACAGTTCCTGGGTCAGAAGAAACCTATAAAAGACTGATCTTCCTCAATGTCAAGATCTGGAAGTAGATATTGAGTATAATGCCACCTCTTACAGTTCATGATTATATATGTGCAATAGTAATCCATAGGCATTATGACTGGTGTTAAGGAATGCTTTTCAAATTTTTACCATAAGTGTATAAACTTTCAGCTATGAAATGAATAAGCCTTAGGATCTCCTCTAAAGCATGGTACCTATAAATGATTGATAAGGTTGAACTGTATAACTGAAAGTTACAGCAAATCGAACTTATGTTATTCAAAGTCATAATAAAGGGAAAACATGATAATGGATATTTCAGTAAGCGTGGGGAAAATAACTACTTTGTCAAATCACTAAATACAGAATTTAAATATCTTATAGTTTTATTATGTAATATCAAAAGTATAGGAACAAAACTGATTTTTAAAATTTATCAAAATACTATGATTTTTAGCTTTTTTACCTCATCTGGAACTCAAAAATCTTTTTTAACTTGTTGCGTTTGATTTATATTATGAGAAAATGATATTTTTAATCCAAACTCTAAAATTGGGAAAAAATAAAATCATAATATTAATCACTGGCTGGGGATTTTTATGTATAGAGCCAAGGGTCCTGAGGACAGAAAACAATTTCACAGACTCTAACTAAAACTGAGGTCCAGAGTGGAAGGATTGTTGAATGAAGCCTACAGGGGAAGAGCGAGAAAAAGGGAGAAGCAGAAAAGCAGGTGGTGGTTAACCACAGAAGAGGCCTGATAATGATGGACGAGGGCAGGCCTGGGCACCAGCTGTGTGATCTTGGTGGCACTCCATCATTTACCTGGGCTTGCACTGTTCTATCTGCTTGTCCATCTACAAAAGTTCCCAACCCAATGTTGACAGCACCTGCTAATACTGGAGAGGAGTTTGAGGGTTATTGCAACTCTTTTACTGGTGCTGGTAGTTCCAGCATCCTCTAGGAAAGCACATCTTAAGAAACACATGTCTGATGTCTGAGGAAATCAGAAAATGAAAAAAATGAATAATAGATTTATCTTTCTGTTATGATGAATTTTTCTTTGTAAAATGGTCTCCTCTGTTTTCTGAAAATCTATAAAATTATTCCTTACACTCTCTAAAATGATCCTGCATTTATGTAAATATCTAAGTAGAACTAAAATCTTACAGCTGTGCTCAAACAGGAATAAAAACAGCAGGAAATAAAATGGAAGATTAAAACTAGAAATTTAATCTAAAGAAATTATTTAGAAAAATCTTTTTTTTTTTTTTTTTTTTTTTTTTTTTTTTTTTTTTTTTTTTTTTTTTTTTTTTTTTTTTTTTTTGAGACTAGGTCTTGCTGTTTTTGCCCATGGGACCGCAGACTCTCGTTGCCGGGGTTTTCACAGACTCAAGCAATCCCCAGCCTCAGCTTCCCAGGTAGCTGGGATTACAGGCACACACCACCATGTCCAGCTATTTTTGGGGACTAGGTCTTGCTACATGCCCCCATGGGGACTCGAACCGTGATCCCGGGCCCCGGCTGTGACTTCCTAGGCTGCCACCTACAGGCATGCTCCACCATGCCCAGTGAGATCTCTATTTTTAACTCTATTTCATAAAAGATAAATGTATAGATAAAGAAGCAAAATATTTTTTCAAAGGACTAACAGTGTTTACAAAAATATGTTGTGTATATATATATTCTATATGTAATATTCTATAAATAATTCTGCACAAGATAAACAAATTTTTGTGCAGATAAGTAAAATTCATCTTGAATATAGTGAAATATTTAAGGGAACTTTATCAAGCTTAACTATTTTGCAAAAAACAAACATGTATCACATATTTTATAAAATTGTTTTCTCTAATAACCTTTAGTTATTTTAACCCATGAATACAAACAAACAAACATGAAGTGATATTATATAATTGTCAATATAATTGTCAAAGCAAGATCTGGAGAAATATATATTAATTAATATAAACAGGTATATGGATTGTGAAAAAATTAACAGGATTTCTATTTTTATGAAGTTCACATGTATCTATTTTTTTAATCATCTTAGATTATGTTCTTGGTACTTAGCTTGTCCTGGCATCTGCTTAGTGAGTAGATGTGTGTGTCTGTGTGTGAATAATTTTAAAGCAAGTTTAATGTTTATTTCCTAAAAACCTTCAAAAATTTGAGAAATAAGCATACATGTCATCACTCGCTTTACCAAATTCACACTAATCATTTATTCTTCTACATTCAGTCTTTATTTTCTATAGTGTTCATTAGACAATTTTCATGATGCCTTCAAATCCTATATGTCTCAGAATGCCCGTGATATAATAAAGGAAGCTGTGTTCAGGGAAATATTTCATATTTAAATGCAGCTAGAGCTGAATCTACTCTATTTTATGCCCATTCATTTCTATGCAAAAATTATCTTTAAAAAAAATTCATAAAGTAAAACTGATTTGAGATGTATCTATTGACTTTCCTTTCAAGAACCCATTGATAAAATCTCAAGGATTAAATTTATTTATTAAAAATAAATTTTAAGTGTATAATTTTAAAATTATAGAAAATATTTTTTTAGGAAAAATGGTAATGGCCATCACTCATTGTCTAGCATCCAAACATAGCACTCAATATTTTAATCTGCAATATCTTGAACTTCTATTTATCTCTCCTAATTTTTAAATTTAGCAACATTGCACTCCATCTTTTAGATTAACCATGATTCATATAAATAATCCTTTATTATTGAACAAGCACAATGTCTGAATTTGGATTTCCTGGGGTTATATGACCCCTGACACCTGCTGTCATTCACTTGCTTCCACTTTCTATTCCCTTTGAGTCTGCTAGCTCCTTTACAAGCCAAGATCAAGTCCACCTAAGGATTAAATGTTGTTCTTTCTTCCTGGATAAAATATCCAGCAGATGCTCAGAAAAGCTCATTCCCACACTGAATCTAAATCTCTAATCAGATGTCTGCTCATTAGATGGGCCTTTCATCACCAGGCAAGAGTTGCAAGCCCAGCAACTGCCTGTACCATTGCACGCTTTGCTCATTTGCTTTGTATCATTTAGTTTACATTATTAAAATCTTCATGAATTCAGAAAACATATCTGCTACTATATTCCCATTATTTATAACAGCTCTAGAGTGGGTGGTGAATAAAGTGTTAAATAAATTATTATTAAGCGATACATAAGTATGTGTGTATATTTTGTATCCCTTGGCTGTGAGCATTTTATTTTTTAAATTATAGAAATTTTATATAGAAATGATGTCTTGCTTTCTTTCTGTTTCTCATACTGTGTCTAGAAAAAATAACCTGAAAATGCAAGCTTGTTAACTTTTTCAAAAACATTGCTTTACAAAGTTTGTATTTTTTTCCTCTAAGTATTGTATACTGTCAAAGAAACAAAGACATGAGAAGGCTAGTGCTTAGAGAGCAGAGAAGTGTAGGAGTGTCTTCTGTGTACCTCCTGAAAGTCACTAGGAAACTGTTAAAGAAAGTTGATTGAAGGACCAGTTAAGCAAATGAAGCATTACACTGTCAGAACGTGTCCATCACTGAAAGAACATTCTGGCCATATCGATGATTTGACTGCATTAGTTTGGACATTTTATGATGGACATATATCAGTTCATTTTTCAAGGTGAATAGTATTTGTTGGGAAAATGTCTGGCATAATCATATTTATTTCCTTGGTAGAAATTTGTTGATGTTTTCTAAATTTAAAATATGAAAGAGAATGAAATCATATTTAGGAGAATGTAGATAACTTGATAAAGAATAAATTGTACATTTCTCCCATGCTTGCAAAATTAAACCTTAATTATAATATGCTAAAATTTGCCTAAATTGCACTTAATTAAAAAAAATCTTATGAAATGTGGAAAATTACTGTTTGTTACGCATGATTTTTAAGAAGAAATGGATTCATTTTTCAGTTATATAAGCTGTAAGTTTGAATAATTACTTTGCTTTATAAAATGTTTACCTCTATTTTTTAGCTAACTTTTCCCCTGCATAAAGACAAGAGAGACACACTGCTTTATGAGATAATTTTGAAATTATTTTACATAAACTTATAAACGGTGGGGCTAGGAGAGTAAATGATCACTTAGTTATCAACAATTTCAAGGCTTCTGTGAATTACTTGACAGTAATATTGTAAAGAAAAAAATCTCTTTTCAGAAACTATCAGTGGAAGTCCCCAAGACTATGAATCAGGGATCCTAGTTCTTTCAAAACTTGTTTTCTCATCTGCAGCATGAAACCTTAGAAAACAATCTGTAGGATTAGTTATTTTCTTAATTATCATTTTATCATTTGCCTTTAATGGCAATTTTCCAAGTTAACACTCCGCTGTGTTGGTGTTATATGTAATCATTAGTGAAACTTACATAGTCTTCTTTGATTTTCCCTTATTATTTCTATGAAAATTAGCAGATTGAAATCAACAGAAACAAGGATCATATATGAGCATATTCCAGGTGATGAATCCTACAAGTTCATTATAAAACAGTTTTAGTAATAACAAAGTTAAGTAAAATGTTCTTTCATGACTGATAATAAAATGCAGGAAATGTGTTATAAATGATATCTTGCTCAGA
>PVHY01015589.1:23830-35772 GCA_004024945.1 Uropsilus gracilis | reverse complement strand
GAGTGGAGAAAGACAGGTGGGGGGCAGGTTGCAAGTTTTAAAAGGGTTATCAGAGAGGTCAACAGGACACTTTGGAGCATATTTGGAAGAGATGAGGGAGTAAGTTATGAAACTCTGAGGGGCGGGGGGCGGTTCTCCTGGTAGAGGGAATGGCTAATGCAAAGGTGCTGAGGTGGGAATGTAGTTGATGTGTTTATTTATTTATTTTTTAAAATTAATATAAACAATTTTATTTTGTTCTTTGGGTTACAACCTCTCTGTTTTATAATTTTTCCCCTCCTCCCTCCGGTGCTCCCTCCATTCTCTCACACCCCACTCTTTGTTATTTATTAGCTGTGCTGAGTCCATTAGTCTCTTTCCTATGTTAGTAGTTGATGTGTTTAAAGCTGAGCAAAGAGGGCCAGGTACGGTGGCTCCTGCCTGTAAGCTTCAGCTTATGAAGTGGCTGGGGATAGGGATGGTGGTTCGAGTCCCTCCTGGGGCCCGTAGCGAGACCTAGTAATAGCTGGGTGTGGTGGCGCACGCCTGTCATCCCAGCTACCTGGGAAGCTGAGGCTGGGGATTGCTTGAGTCTGTGGTACCCCAGGCAACATGAGCCTGCTGTTTCACCAGCAAAAATAGCGAGACCTAGTCTCAAAATAAATAAATAAATAAATAAATAAATAAATAAATAAATAAATAAATAAATAAATAAATAAATAAATAAATAAATAAAGCTGAGCAAAGAGGCCAGTGTGTATGGAGGAGGAGCAGAATGTGGGCAGTAATGGAGCCAGAGCACAGGTTCCTGGGAGCCCTTGTAGGGCCTTACTTCTGAGTAAATAGAAACTGCTGTGGGGTTTCCAAGGAGTGAACCCAGAGGCTTCTGATTTGCACAGTGAAAGCACCACTTTGGCTGCTGCGTTGAGGATAGACTTTAGGGGGTCATCACCGGAGCCGGGAGGCACTTAGAGTTTCTGTGACCTTCTAAGAGAAAAGCTGTGGGACTGGTACCATGGTGGTGACCTTGAAGGTGGTAAGAAAGGAATTTCTTTTGAAAATGGAGCCTTGAGGATTTCCTGACAGACTAGGCCCAGGCCTTGTCCCCAGACACCTTTTGGCTCTTTTGCTGCAGGCTGAGACTTTTCCCTCCCACAGGGACACTGGCCGGCAAGGACACGGACGGCAAGGACTCCGAGAGCCAAGGCTTACTTTCTGGCGCGACTGCCTTTGCGGAGGGCCTCTGAGGCCCTTGCCCTGCAGCGAGGAGAGGAGCTCCGTTCCCTGGGCTGCCCCACCTCCTGTTGGCGTCCACATTATCTATGCTTCTGCCCACTGCTGGCAGTGGCTCAGGGACCCTGGCCGAGCTACATCTGCCGCTTCTTCACTCCCAGCTAGAGTGCTGCCAGGGCCCGGTGGCTGAGCTGGGAATTGAGCTGTCAGCATCCTCTGCAGGAGGCCTGGGGCTACGCCTGCATCCCACACCAGTTTGCTCTGACCTGGGTCCTCTGCCTGGCTGCTGGTGTGCTCTGATTAAAGCATGGTCAATACAAATTTGTGGATTTCAGACCTTTAGACAATTATGTTAATTTATAGCTTCGTGATGCTGGGAGTGGGAGCAGGGGAGGAGGAGGTAGCCAGGTCAAGGATGTAAGCCTCTCTGAAGTTGTGGAAGCTGAGAGGGTTGCTCAACATGGGTCATTGGGAGTTTCCCTTCCTGGATCTTGCTCTCCGGCCCAGCTTGCTCACTCTGCAGGTTTATGTGGGCACAGGATGCCCTTCTGCATGAATTTACCCCCTGAACAAAATATGGGGGCTAAAGCAGAAGTAGTCTTAGAGACAGGTGTCATGCGGGTGCTGGTGTGGAGGTGTGGCGTCAAGTCTGGGGAATGACCCAAGTCGTTCAGACGCAGCTGCCCTTGAACCACCCTGGTTCCACACTGGTTGGCACAAGTGCTTCTGCTGTGTCCTGCTCTACACCCCTGCTCCCACCCCCCTGCCCACACTTTGACCCTGGCACAGCCTGTGGGAGACTGGCTCTGTCTCTTGCCACTGGCTTCAGAGCAGCTGGGCGCAGCAGGCCCTGCAGGAGATCAACAGCTTCCAGGCGGGCAGCAGTGTGGGGGGGCATGTTCTTTCTGCCTATGAGCAAGAGTCTCTCTTCCCCTCCCCTGGTGCCTGGCCAGGGGATCACTGTTCACTCACCGATCACCACCCCTGCCGTGCCAGGCTGTGCCTGCCTTCTAGCAGCCACGGGCCCAGCAGTGACCCAGACCCACGCACATCACTTGACCTTGCTTGCTCCCTCCCTGCCTCCCATGGTGGCCTCCCTGCCCCTTGCTGTTGGATGGGACCCATCTCCAGGAGCTGCCTTTCCAGCCCAGCCCAGCCCAGAGCGGCCTGCCCTTTACTGCCCCAGCAGCTCTCCCTTGGGAGCAGGCATCACAGGGTGGACCAGCCACTCCACCCCTGATTTGCACTTGGAGTTCATGGGATGACATGTCTTTGAAGTTATAAGGAAAAGGATCTGGGAAGATACTCGGTTTCTCCTGAGAAGGAGACATTCAGTTGGAGCTGGGATGCTACAGCCCCTCAGGAGTCATTGGTTGTGTGATTTGGGCCACTTCCTGACCTCTCTGAGCTGCAGACCCTCCAGCTGTATGCAAAGGGCATGCTGAATGTGGCTTTTCCAGGCCGGGCCTCACGTTTTCCTTACAGAATATGAAGGAATACATGTGGGGGTGTCTAGACCCCCAGAAGCCCAGCTGCAGGGCCTAGAGCTTCTTCCTAGTGACCCTGGGGAGGTCTCTAGGGAGGCTCCACTCCCAGAAAGTAGGTGAGGGCTTCCCCAAAGTCAGGACTTCAGCCATCCTCCTCCTCCTCAAGTCTGGGAGATGGGGAGAAAGACCGGGGACCTCATTTGTGCCAGTCTCACAAACATGTATGTGGCTGTGGGCACCCATCATGCAATGAATCACACTCTAACCTTGCCCCTGGACCTCACAGACCAAAGCAGAAGAGAGACACCCCAACGAGGCCAAAAAGGTGCACCAAGGAAGGGACTACATCCCTCAGAAGCCTTTGGGGCAGTGGCCTAGGAGCTGGCAAATGGCAGGTGAAGGTATGGGGAAGGGAGTTCCCAGTGGGGCAAACAGGATTGTGAGGCTGAGGGGTGGCCTGGGGAGGGGGCAGAAGACAGATAATGAATCAGAAGAGGTATGATGTGGCAGGAGAGGAGGGCTGTGTGTGTTGTGGGGGATGGGTGGTTGGTGGGATGATGTGTTGGGACCAGAGAAGCTTCAGTTCTCCCTTGAGGAGTTGGGGCTTTGTTCATGTCATTTGGGGTAGATTTTCCCGCCCCAAAAATGTCCTGGTGTGGGGGTTGCTGGGCAGGGGCAGGATGGTTCTTCCAAGGACTGATCTAGACAAAATGCCCAGGTAGATGTTTGTAAACTGTTATCATCCAAAGTGTTTTGAGGCAGGGCAGGATCTGGGCCTGGTGGGCTCTGGCAATGACAGCCCACTATCTGCTCTGTAGTCCCCTGCCTCCAGCTCTACTCAGCTACCTGACACCTGGCTCACTGGGGCCAGTGTCTCAGGCCCGGCTGAGTTGAGTGTAGAGGGCCACTCAGGCTGGAGCCAAGGAATAGTCAGTAGAACACACCTTGCAGTCTAAAGGGCACTTGTTGGGTAATCCCCTTCCCTGCTGCCCTAGACTTGTTGGATGGGGATATGGAATGGGGGTAAACACTCTCAGCAGGAAGAGGCCCTCAGACCTGACCTGCTCATTTAATGTGTTAATTGCTCTTCCCAGACACATGCTGCATTCCAGCTCCCAAGTGTCACCAGCAGGCAGGTGTGTCTGCGCATGCTCCTTTCTGTGTGGGTGGTTGTGTTTATGGGGGCATTGTTAAAAGCTCTTCTTCTGCTCTGACCTCAGGCCTAGAGGGTGGGGCCCGTGCATCAAAATGATCAACCCAGCCTTGGCTTTTTCCCCTGGGACACCAGCTATTGGTCCATTTCATTCCCTGAAGTGTTTGTCTTTCCTTCCTGACTAAGGGGGAGATGGCTGGTGGGGGGGGGGAGCAGTGAGAGTCTTTGGTGTAATGCAGCTCTTAAAGACAAAGCAGGCAGGAGGCTGCCAGAGGTGCCTGGAGTCAGGCTTCTTCCCAGCATAGGGAGCTATGTGACTGCAGTGCTCCTTTTGTGTGACCTTCTCCATCAAGGTTGTGGGGTTGTGTGCAACAGAAACTGTATCTTAAGCAAGAAAAGGATTCTTTGGGAATATATCAGGAGCTTACAGAATTGAAGGGAATGATTGGGATTCCGGAATCAAGGATCCTGGGCTGTTTTATTTGGGGGTCTTTGCCAGAGTTCCAGATATTTTCTCCCTATTCTTTTGCTACTCTACTCAAGACTTTAACCTCTGGGTAAGAGAGTCCTGTTCAATCCTATGCCCATGCCTTAATTTAATGGACAATGCCTAGTCCATTAAGGCTGGGAAACCAGGGTGCTGTGATGAAGTGGGGTGGGCTCTGTGCATCAAAACAAAGCATCAGTGAAAGAAGGAAAAAGACAAGCAGCCAAACAAAGAGTGTCCGTTACAATTATCTTGGGCAGACCACTGACCCTGTCTCAGATGCAGCCTCTTCACAGCATGGGAGTCTTAATTTCTGACAGTCTGAGTCCATGATCAAAGGACTGAATCTCCCATAATGTAGAAAGTGTTAAAAATGTTCAAATGGCAGAACAGGAACTTCTGTGTTAGTGGGGACCCAGAGCCATCTGTTCTGAGCAGGAGAGAGGCAGAGACAAAGTGTTCTGAGCAAAACTCATGAGGCAGACCCAGGCTGGGGGCTGGAGGGAGTCCAACAAGCCCCCGATTTGGAAACAGCAGGAGCTCAGAGGAGATGCCTTCTCTTCAGAGTGGGTGGTGACCTGTGGGGAAGGTAATGAAAGGGTGGAGGCAAATGGCACGTGGAAGCTAATGGAGGGTGGAGCCAACCAGAGAGGAAAATGCCTTTTCCAGAGGGCCAAGTGAGGAATCTGACTGGTTTCTGAGTCACTCAGAGCAACTAGACACATGATGCAAATCAGTGCACACTTCCTAAGCACCTGCTAAATGTCATTTACTCATTCAATCAACAAACATACTCTCAACACCTCCTCTGTACTGGGTCGTGGAGATGAATCAGACAAGGTATGGGCCCTCGAGGACTGTTGTAGGTGGTTGGGTGGGTGGGTGGGTGGGGATGGACTCATGCACAAACATAATCAGCAGGAGTTTGGTGTGATGGAGGGATACACTAGTTATTCGAGTAGCCCAGAGGAGGGAATGATGATTGTTCAGGTAGGTCAGGAGACCTTTCTGGAGGAAGTCATATCTGTGCTAGGATTTTGAATGACTGGTTGGGGAGGTGAGTTAAGTACACAGTACAGGCAGAACATGACTGTCAGACGAGGGGAGGGGGCAGGGCCATGTGGCGCTCTCCATGGTCCTGAACCGTAATTGCATTAGTAGGACAAGGATTATTGTGTTTGGGGGATACTAGGGACTATGACAAGTTGAGCAAATTATGAAGGGTCTTGAAGATCAAATTAAGGAACTTAGATGTTTTTAATATCACAGGTGGTGGGAAACAATGGAAAGGCCTTGTAATTTAGAAGGTTTAGATATACAATATGGAGAAAGAATGTCAGGGTTGGTGGTGTTGAATTTTAAAAGTCTTCAAGTGAGACATAGAGAGGTTTGAAGTAAACTGGGGAGCAATGAGGACACTGGGAGATATTAAAGGTAAAAATGGATGAGTACTAGATGTGGAAGCTGAGGGAGGAATCTCAAATGTCTCCCAGGTTTCCTTCTTGGTGACAATATGGTGGATGGGTTCATTTGTCAAGAGAGAAATGATACCAGGGTGGGAACATATTTAGGGGCAAAATGGTACATTCAGTGTTAGGTGTGCTGAGGTTAGGTGCTGTCTGATGGGATATTAAGGTGGAACTATGCAGGAAATGGAATATAGATTTAGTGCTTTAAATGATGTCATGTCAGGAGATGGAGGTTGGGGTCAAAGGCACATGATGATTTTGAAATCCAAAGCTTGGTGAGAAGCCAAGGCTGAGTGTGGTGAACAAGAAAGGCAGAGAAAGAGGTCTGGAACCTGGAGATACTCCCGTGTAGGGGAAAATAGAGAGGGGAAGTGTATCAATTTCCTATTATCAGGCTTGGAAGAGATAATGTTTCTCAGAATGTTTCTGCAGAGTTCTAGTTATCTTTCAAGATGTTCTGTGGTCCAGTACATATGGGATCATGGCAGCCACACCTTCCCACTGGGAGATTCTGTGTATGCTCTCGGATTAAAGAATCTGGAGAATCTGAAGAATTCTGTGTATGCTCTCAGATTAAAGAACCTGTGTATGCTCTCAGATTAAAGAATCCCTCGGTAAGGAAACATACTTCTCCGTGTATATCCCTACCAGTCCCTGAATATACTTGCCCTTGGAAAACGGGTTACTAATATCCTGTGCCCCATTTGTTTTGAAGTGATGATCTAGACCTACTGAATGAATATCACATGGCTCTGTAGCTATCACTGAGTTAGCCCCCCATTATGTCAGTGATGAAACTGGAGAAGCTAAGAGCAGCATTGTGGGGCAGTAGAAGCACTGCATTACAGTATAGACACACCTGAGTTTAGTGCAAACCCTGTCATTTACTAGGTACATGACCTTGGGCAGATGATTTCTCTCCTGGGTCTCAGTTTCTTCATTAGTGGGATGGAGATAAGAACCCTATGAGTCTTGTGACTGATGGTCCCGTGATAATACCAGAGGTTCAGGATGCCACAGTAATTTTCCTGGGCCACTTAGCCAGAAAGGGTTTATTTTCCTTCCCATCATCCGCCTTTGGTGGCTCTTAATCGCTCCCAAAAATTTGCTCAAAAGAGTCTCTTTCAGTCAAAATTCCAACAAAACTCACAGTGGAATTGGCTCACTGGCATGATGGCAGCTCAGAGATTCCCTGCTTTTGAAGGCTCAAAACTCTGTTCTCTTTCTCTGCTTCCCACCTCCTCAGTGGTGGAAAGGGAATGCATGGAAAAGAACTGCTCTCCTTTCTAGTCTGTGACTAAAACTGTTTTCCTGGGCATGGCTGTGATGGAAAGAATGAAGCTTTGGGCAAGTAGGAAGGGACCTTGTGGTTGAACTTAGAGCTATGGTGGTCCATCCTTCACTGCTGGATATGGTCCCACAGCTGGACACTGTCTGCTAGCTGGCACATCACATTGTAGTGAGGGTCGGTCCCCATGGAGTTCCTGGGTCTGTCCTGTTAATCACCTGTCATCTCTGCACCCTGCAGAACTTCTTCCATCTGGCTTTGCAGCCCTGAGCTCAGCATGCTGGAAAGAGGCAGCAAGGCAACTTTCAGAATGAAATCTGTTTCCCTAACCCTCCCATCACAGTCATTCATACCCAACACGCTGAAGCATATTTTTAGTCACTTCACAGAATTTAAAATACACCTCGAAGGCGCCAAGAAACACCAGCTTGGGGATTAACTCTGCTCACAAGAGACAGTGGGGTGGGTGGTGGGGGTGTGCCTTGTGCTGCATCACCCATTGGCTATGCTGTGACTCACTGCCACCTTTACCAGGTGCATTTGGGCCCAGGGTTTGGAACAGTCCTCAGTGGGAACTGAGCTCCCATCCCAGGGGGATGGTCTCAAAGCCCCGGGTCAGCACCAACCCTGCTGCCAACTAGCTGCATGCCCATGGTGGGGTCATTTTTGTGTCCTGCCTGTGGAACACAGGGGATAATTCTGGTTTCCTCAGCTCTTTCTAGATCTAACATTCTGATTTCAGCACTTTGCTTACGAGTTTGATTTCAATCAAAACCTCAAACGTACAAAGGGGAGAGGGTGGTGTGGGAGTGATTCATAGGATCACAGCACCTCTGAGATTCCACCACCCTCCACAGAAGACAGGAGTTCAAGATCCCCAAAGTAGGTGTGACCACGCCAGCTTCCGTATTGTCTGAATCTCATTCTTCTACTCACATAGAGAGAAACTGTCCATGGTCATACCCCACACCAGGCACAGCTGGGCTAGGACCCAGCCCCAGTCTACATTCAGGGTGCTGTTGGTTCCCAGCACACAGATGGAAGTCACTTGCTTGGGGGTATCCCACTCTCAGGACAGGAGGTCCTTTCTTAGTGCCCACCAGAGGCCTGGCTTTCACCCCCAGGGGCTGCCTCTCCCTGGGGCTGGGGGGAGGGTCTCTGTGGGCACACAGGAATGGGCACAGGGAGAGATTGGGGGCTGGATCAGGGTCTACCTGAGAGAGGGGAAAGATAGCCTTCTGTGCCTGGTGGAGGCCGGGGTCCTGGGCCAAGTTCCCACAGGTCATGCTTCTCCATGCTTACTCAACCCCCTGCCCCTGCCCCCAACCGACTAAATTAGAACAAATGAGTAGCTGCTGGGGCGGCCATGTTTTCTCCTTTTAGTGTCCCTAACTTAATGGGTTGAGACCCCCTTTCCAAACACCCTGACCTCCAGCCCTCAGCTGTCTTCTAGGCATCTGCTAAGAACCTATTCCCGCCGTAGGGAGTGTGGAGGAAGGGCACTGAGTAGATGATGAGTAGTGCTTCCAACACCCCACTCCTAGCACCAAAGCGCCCCACAAACCCCTCCTGTGGCAGTGCGGCTCCGGCGTGACTGCGCCCCCGTCGGACAGGAGGGGCTCTGCCGCCCGCCCGCACCCCCTCCCGGGCTGCACGTGCAGGGCGGGGCTGTCTTCCAGTGGAGGAGCTGATTGGGCGCCGGCGGGTAGGCGGGTCGGGACGCAGCTGTCAGAGTGCTGGGCCCGCGACAGCAGCGCTTCAGGCTGAACAGAAGCAGCGCTGCAGCCGGCTCTGAAGTGTAGCAGCCAACGGGGCCCGGCCGGGATGGTGCAGCGGAGGATCCGCGACGCATACGCGCACTGAGCGGGCCCAAACTGGGCCCCGCGCCCCCCGCGCCCCCCGCCGCCCCGATCCCGGCCGGCATGATGTGCCTGGAATGCGCCTCGGCGGCGGCGGGCGGCGCGGAGGAGGAGGAGGCGGACGCGGAGCAGCGGCGCCGGCGCCGGGGGGCGCAGCTAGGGCCAGGCGGTGGCGGTTGCTGCGGGGCGCGGGGACCAGGCGCCGCTGGAGTCACGACCGCGGACGATGAGGTGCAGACGCTGTCGGGCAGCGTGAGGCGGGCCCCATCCGGACCCCCGGGCACCTCCAGCTCCCACAACTGCGCAGCTGCTGCTAAGGCCCCCGGCACGCAGCAGCCCAAACCCGCCAGCTTGGGCCGCGGGCGGGGGGCGGCCGCAGCCATCCTCAGCCTGGGCAACGTGCTCAACTACCTGGACAGGTACACCGTAGCAGGTGAGCGAGTGCCCCACCCAGCCGGAGAATCGGGTACCCCAGGGAGTCTTTGGGTCCAGGTCCCTGGTTTCCAAACCCTAAGAGGCGTCCCTAAAGGTCCGCTGTTCAGGCACAAATGGGCAAGTGAGGTGAGATCCAGAGGTCCAATCTAGGGACCCCCCCACCCCACTTTCCGCTTCAGGGGTTCGGGTAATCCCCTCCCCTGGAGTAGCCCGCGCGTCCTCGCCAGCCCTTGACGTCCCATCCGTTGTCCTCTTCTCGAAGAGTCTCCTCTGCGTCTCGGCGTTCTCGCCTCCGCGCCCTCTCCTGCCCCAGCTTCAGGTTCCCGGGCCCCTCCCTACTTCCCTCAGACAACGCAGTCTGTCTATTAGTCCGGCAGTCCGTGACCGGTCAGTTCCTTCCTTTCTCCGCCGCCCCCACTCCCCTGCGAGCATGCGGCCAGTGCGCGCTCCCCTTGCGGGTGTGCACCAGGGAAGACCAAATGTGTGCGCGGGGACAGCGCGGATGTGTGAGCGCGTGGCTGACAAAGGCTCAGGGCTGCGGGGAGCAGAGGGAGGGGCGGGGCCGGTCCCTGGCGCCTGGGGACCCAGGATGCGGTTTGCAGCTGGCCCTGGCTGGAGGCCTGAGAACGCCTCCCCCTGCCCTACGCTAGGCTTGGGCCTGGGGTAGTGCACAGAGGCTCGAGAACCTCTGCCTCATCCTCTGTGTGACTCTCTGGGAACCTGCCTTGGGAGTGGGCTTTGGTTCCAGATCAACTGGGTTCTACTCTTAGATTGCACCCCATGTGTCTGGTGTGTGACCTTGGGCTGAGCTCTGTTCAGGTCTGTTCCCCATTTGTGCGGTGGTTGATCCCTGGGACCTTTGGGGGAGGGTGGAATTCTGTTTTCCTGGCGGTAGCTTCCCTCCCCCAGTTCTGGGAGTGTGTGTGTGTGTGGGGGGGGGGGTGGTCTGGGAGTAGGGACTATCCCTGGAGTGAGCTGCCCCTGGTACTGTCTTGCCAAAAGGCCTGTGGCAGAGCTTCTTGGCTCTCTGTCCCTCCACTGCAGGGAGTTGGAAGTGGGTACAAGAGGCACCAGTTTCTGGGTCGGACTGTGCCCAACAGACTCTTGGTTTGGTCTGGTGAGCAGGAATAGCCAGCAATGCACAAGGGCACCAGGCCTTGTCCTGCATGCCAAGCTGTTTGTGGTCCAGCTTAGGTGTTAGCCTGGGATGGGGAGAAGTCAGAGAACATTGGGAACTGCAGTCAGTGCAAAGTAGTCTTCTGTGCACAGATGGAGAAACTGAGGCCTCTGACCACCCTTGTCCAAGCTGGCTTAGAGAGTGCAAAACAAAACTGGTGGTAGATGTACCAGTGCACCTCCGCCTGGGAAGAAAAGGTTTCCTACCCTCTCAGCCAGGCAGTGCATGGTGTTGCTTCTGGCACTGGAAAGCTTTCCAGATTTCCATCCCCTCTGATATTCTTAGGGTAACTGACTCCACCAGGGGCTGAGGACAGAATAGGGAGGTCTGGCACAAAACCGCTGCTACCCCTACTTGGGTCCCAGAGTCAAAATGGGGGAAGAAGAAAGGAAATTCCTGGAGAATGGGTAGGGGGGGACAGAAAGCTGTGGCTAAGAGGGATGTGGGACAGCAGGGAGGAAGGCCAGGAAAGCCCTGTGCAAACACCCGCCTGTCTGTGCATCCCTCCCTATCTGGCCAGGGGTGGGAGTTCGAGCTCCGCCCTGCCCCCAGCACACAACATACAGATTTCCTCTCCGGATAAGCCCGACTCCCTCTCTCTTGGTAAACTCCCCTCACTCCCCACCCCGCCCCCAGGAGGATTTGCTGTCTTCAAGGCAACTACTATGACCTGGTGTGTCTTGTGGGAGGGGCAAGAGAATGGCCATCCTTGGCCTGAGTCCCCCTGTTGCTGCTGGCTCAGCTGGGACACAAGAGAGGATGCAGGCACTCCACCTCTCATCACCTTTGAACCTGATCTCTGAAACACAATCTGGCCCTGGCACCTACATCAAAGAACAGGGATATTTTCCACTCCCTTTCTTTATGTGGGTCTCGTGCAGGTCTGTATTCATGGTGCAGACCACCAATGTCCAAAAGGAATATAATGCAAACCACATCGTTAATTAAAAATGTTTCTGTAGCCACCTTCAACCAGTGGATGACTAATATGTTTCATTCAATTCAATAGATCCAGCATATTTAGCATGCACTCAATATAAAAGCTGTTAATGGGGTGGATTATCTTTTCCGTACTAATTCCTTGAACCTTGGGTATGCTTTGCATCCCAGCACATGTCAGTTTGAACTGGCCATAGCTCAGGTGTGCAACAGCCATAGCAGAAAGTAGGCAGCATTGTTCGTGAGACTTTGATGCCAGAGCTGGAGTTCAGGCTCTTCATGTCTCCACTGCGTGACCTTGGGAAAGTTGCCTGGTTCATCTCTTCCTCTGCCTCCTGGTTGTGTGGAGCACAGAAGAATGTCCCTTAAGCACCTGGGACAAGGCCAGACTCCTAGGAGAACTTCAGAAATGGCAGTTCCCCCCCCCCCCCCCCCC
>PVHY01015589.1:0-23730 GCA_004024945.1 Uropsilus gracilis | reverse complement strand
TGCAGGCACTTGTCCAAGGTTGCATGGCAGTGTGGAGGAGGACCAGAACCCCTCAGGACAGTGTTCTTTTGGGGAAGGCTGGGCAGGTGACTCTCAGCTCAATTTAGCAGAGAGGTCTTTGGGGCATTCCTAGGGCACTTCACTCTTGCTCCCACGGCCCCTGCCAGCCTGGCAGTCAATCAGGAGGAGCGAGCCCCTCAGGTCCTAGACCCTGGTTCCTCTCTTCCCAGCTCTGCTTCCTGGCACCAGGGCCGAGTTCTGGCTCTGCCCCTGGGCCTCCCATTCTTCCGTCTGTAAAATGGAAGCAATGCTGAGTGTGTAGGTGGCAATTTTCTGCTCCTGGAACCTGGCCCAGCAGGAGGGAGCTGGTGCGGGCCCTGATCTCGGTTGATGAGTGACTATCTGAGAACTGAGGTCCTTGTCTAATTTCACTGTGGCACCTGTTCCCTTCCTGGGACCTATTTTCTTTTCCTTTGGTCCAGCCTGTGGCAGATTGGGCACTTGAAATTAGGCGGGGCTGGGGCAGGTGAGGAGAGGCAGAACCCTGCCCTGGGGAAGTCCTTTTTCTGCCAAAGAAGCTGAGACTGGTATCCATGGCAACCGCTCACTAACACAAACCCTGAAAAAGAGACAGCACTCGGACCCAGCCAGGGAGACACAGGGTTGGTAGGGACTGGGGGCTTCCCCAAACACCTGAACCAGATGCAGGAGGGAGCTGCCAGGCTGATTCTTGCGCTTTTTTTGTTTGTTTCTTTGTTTTTGTCTGCTTAGTTTGGTCTGTCCAGAGCTAACAGATGAAGTAATGGAGGACATGGTCACCTGGTGGGTAGAAGCCAAGTCAAGCCCCGAGCTCTGTGGTTATCTCTTTGGATAAAGGTAGTTAACACCATTCCTGCCCTGCCCCCGTAGGTGGCCCTGCCCCCGCAGGTGGCCCTGCCCTGGGCATAGCATTGTCAGCACTACCTAAGGTCTGCAGGGCGGGGTGTCCCAGAGCTGCATTCCAGCGTGCCTGTCTGGCAGGTCAGCACCTAGGCAAACCACCGGGCAGTCTGGAATGCCAGTGCCCTAATGACTAAACCCCAGCTGCCCATTTCTTTGCTCCTTCTTCCTTCTAGGCCCCTTTCCATCAGGTTCTTCCTGTACGTCTGATGTGTAGTTGACCTGTCAGAGGAAGTACCTTGGTCTGGGATCCAGGATCAGTCACTTCCCCAATCTGCACCTTGGTTTCCTATTTGGTCAATGGGGCAGGCAGGCTGAAGGTTAAGCCTGGTCTGAGAGGCAGATTGGGTCACAGCAGCTCAGAGAGAGGGGTGCTGCATGGTACCCAAGATAGGTAGTGACTTTCATTGTTGCCTGGGTATGGGCACCTGAAACCCCAAGGTACAAGGGGGATGAGGGTTAGGAAGCTAAGAGGACACTGGCCTGATTTCCAGGCTCCCTGGTGTCTTCTGAGTGCGCTTCCCGTTCCTGGCTTGGCCAGACTGCTGTGTAACTGAGGCAGGTCCTGATCCTCTCCGAGCCTTGAATCCACAATAGATGATTTTATCTTTTTCTGTGGTCAGGGTTTTGCTCCCTGGGCTGGCATGGGGCACTTGGTATCAGGAACTTCTGTTAGCGCCCTGCTTTGCCTTTTACCAAGATTAGCAGGTCTGCTCCCCAGGGGCGGCAGCAGCTTACCTCAGGTTTTCCTGTGGGGTCTCAGTAATGCCTTAGACTTCTTCCCCAACTCTCTGGGATGAGCCAGGCACCTAACTGCCGGTTTGTAGCTGCATCTGTTGCATTCACTGCTGCTCCCACCTGTGCAGGTGGGTGTGCAGGTGTCTCCCTCCAATCCCAAGGTGCTGAGCCCCAGCTTTAGCCCCAGGACATGTTGGGGGAGGGGCTGGCACAGTCTTGGCCCTTATCCACTGATCAAAGGGCAGAGTGAGACTGACCTAGGCCTGGCTGACCCAGAGCTTCAGTTCCAAGGCTGAGGGGGTTGGTGGGTTTGGAAGATCCCCAGAGGAGGACTAGACACATTTCAGAGGCCAGGGTTTCTCCTGCAGTGGCTGGTGCTGTCTGTTTGTCCTGGCCAAGGCCCACAATGAGCTGCAGGCCCTGTGTCTCTGGGAAATAAATGAGGGAAGTGGTTAGTGTGGTCCCAGGTTGCACAGGCCACAGCCTTGAGAGTGAGGCCTCCTCAGCCCTGTGTAGGGTGGGATGGTTGGTGCTCAGGTGGTCACTGTGCTGGCTTTTCCTGGCCGTTTCTGCCCAGGACACTTGAGGCAGGATTGGGCGGCAGATTACGCAGTGAGATGGCATGAATGAATACTGCTTGCCAGCTGGGAGGCTGATGAATGAAGTCCTGAGTGAGACAGGGCTAGGGGCAGAGCATTTACATTAGAGCAAGAAATAAGCAGGAACGGCACAGTACGCAGAGCTTGGAGTCAGGGGAGGGGTAGTCCTGGCCTCTCCCAACCCCACCTCTCACCCTACCTCATAGGTCTCATGGTTCCTTCACCATCAAACACGAATTTGCCAAATATGTTCCCCGGAAGCCAAAAACATCATCAGGCAGTGTCATCTGTGAGAAGTCCGCTCTGCGTGACTTGGTCACATACCACTTCTAGCACGCATGTGAGGGTGGCTGGGGCGGATATTTAGAGGAAGCAGTTGTGGCCTCTTTGAGGTATTTGAATACAAGCAGGGTCTGGGAGCCTGTGGGCCAGCTCAGCCTGGTCACTGCTTGGCTCTGTAGTTTCTGTCTCCCTGACCTTCTAAATCTCAATCTACCACCTGAGAAGTGGGAGCAGGAGCACTGGTCTCCTTTGCCCTGAAGCGGCACTTGGGGAGAAGGTGGAGCGTTTCTGGGCTTGGGCTGCATCTCCTCAGCAGGAGCAGGGTCTTTCTCTTCTCCCCACTCTCCCTTCCCACATACCCTTGCCTGATCCTGGGCCTGTGGCCACACAAGTCAAGCCCTCTGAGGGTGATGGTAAGGGTGTGGCCACCTTGTCCTTCCTCCCCCCACCAGTAGTCTTGGTAGCTCCTGAAGCAGGATAGAACCAGGAAGGCCAAACTGGGAAAGGGGGGGGGCAAGCTTCACAAAGCCCCCAAATTGCTAAGGCCAAGTCTGTTCCAGGAAAGCTGGCCCCAAATGATAGACTAGAACCACAGGAGAGAGGCTGGGTTGCCTTTCCCTCCCACTCTGGGCATAGAGACTTGGAGGGGGAAGAGAGCCTGCGGCGCTCTGGGGTGGTGGTTCCTTCTAGGGCTGCAGAGTCCACAATAGGTGTTTGGTAGGAAAGGGTGTGTTGGTCTCCAGCTGGTGTGCTCACTAGGGGGCCAGCTTCAGAGAGAAGATTGTCTGGGAGGGGGCTCTCTGAGGGCCTGAGGCTCTGGAACTGGGGGCCTCATGGTCTCTGCAGAGATGACCCCTAAGCTGTACCAACATCAGTGACCCAGATTTGCAGGGCAACGTGGGGGCAGGGGGTTTGGCAGAAGTAGAGCAAATGCAACTGGGATTCAGGAAGGGATGTGTGAGGATTCTGGGCCACTTCTCAGGTGGGTAACTGGAGGCTTAGGGTAGGGACCAGACACTCCTGGAGGTCCCCCAGCTTGTCCATGGAGTGAAGTGGCATAGGATCCTGCCCCATGAAAGCTCAGGGGCAGGTAGAAGTGCATGTGCATGTGAGCAAGGACCCTGATCAGAGATGACTTGGCCTAGTCCCTTGAAGCTGATGGGGGGTGCTGGCAGGGCTAACCTGTGGTTTCCCAGCCTTAGCCAGGCAGAACCAGGCCATCAGAGCCAGGCCTTCAGGCCCCTATAATTACTGGGGTGGGAGCTGTGGCCAAACAACATTGGTGCAAGGATGAGACTTTCAGAACAAGTCAGCTCTGAGAGGTTCCACAGGGGCCCAATGTCCCTCTGATCAGGACCACTTGATACCAGACACAGCCGTCCCTTCGGATCCTCACCTTTTCTTCCCTGCCGCCAGCCCTCATGCTGGAGGAAAGAACGCCGAGGTGGGTGTCCTACCTTGTTCTCTGGTCATGACTGGGTTGTGTCCTGCCTCATGTATACTGAACCCCTACTGTGTGCCAGAAGCCCTTCACTGCTCAGCCCTTTAACCGATTCAAACCTCACATCTGTTGTATGAAGCAGATCTTAACATTGACATATTACAGAGAAGGAAGCTGACAGATATGTGCCTAAGGTCACACAGCAGGTCACACAGCCCAGTTGGTCTGGCTCTGGAGCCCATGCTTTTGGGTAGTCAGCTAACTTCCTGCTGCTCTGAGGTGTAGGGTGAACAGAGGGAGGTGGTGATTACGATAAGCTTGAGCACCAGGTGGCTGCTCCCACTGACTGGGCATGAAGACACCTCAGGATTATACTGCTCTGACCTTGCTTTTGAAACTGGTCTGAACTGGGGGATCCCCGGGTCAGTGTGGGTTTTCTTTTATGCTCTGGTTCTTTATGGGGCTCTGTGATATCAGCAGGTTGGATCTGACCGGAGGAGGGAGGAAGAAGTCAAGAGTCTAAGATCTGAACCCTGCTCCTCTAGGGACTCCTGAGGAGCCAGTAGGGAGATGGCTAAGTATCTGTACCTGAGTGGTTGGGGGAGCTAGGGCCAGATTCCATCAACTCTAGGGGTTCCCTCAAAGTGGCAGGCACTTCTTCACTAAGAGCTGCAGAGGAGGGTATTGGGGGTAGGGATCTGGGCCTTGGGTGGGGTGCATCTTAACAGGTGGAGATGGATACCTGGTGAAGAAAGTTCGGCTGTCATCAGGGCTGGGAGATCTGCAGACTGTGACCAGAGACACGGGTGCTCAGACCAGCAGGGCCAGTTGTTACCTGTCACCCGGGTGACATGGGGATAGATTGCCAGGTCTCACCTCTAGAGCAAGTGATTGAGCTTCCATTGTTAAATTTCAGTGGCCTGGTCTTAACTGGGGTGGCAGTGGGGAGCCACTGTGTATTACTGGGCATCCATTCTCAATGGGCCTGTACAGGTGATGCTCTTAGAATGGTGTCTCTCTGGTGTTGAGTACTCAGCAGATGTCAGTGATGTGTTAGGATTGCTGTTCTTGGTGGTGTTACTGAACCAGGGCCAGTGGGTTGAAGAGGTCAAGGGTGAGTCTGAGAACTGGCAGCCCTGGGCCCTGATGTCAGCACGGTGAGTCCAAGCAGTTTCAGTCTCTGCTCCAGCCCAGGATGCCACAAGAGAGTGGCCAGTGCCTGTGAGATGAGGCTGTGGAGGCATGCTGGACGGGTGGGGAGAAGCTGAGGCAGAGCACCCAGAGAGGAGGTCAGGTGTGGGAGCTGCCTCCCGGCTTCTGGTCCGGCTGGTGCTATGGTGTTGTTCAGGGAGTGGGGACCAGCTGGTGGGGTTGTGCAGTTGGATTCAGGCGACCAAGGCACTGAGGGGTGAGAGTCTGGTGTTGAGTCACCAGTAGGTGATTGGTTTCAGGGCAGTGATGGAGGTGAGGACATTGGGTTGAGAGGGGAGTGAACTCTATTAAGGATTTCAGCTGTGAGATGAGGTGAGAGATGGAGCTACTGGTAGAGGGCATAGGTCGAGTTGTTTTTGCCACCAGGATGAGAGCTATTTCTGAATGGATGTGCAGATGACAGAAGGGAGATGCTGTATATCCAGGCCTCAGTCAGGAGCTGGCAAGAGAAGATCTCTGGAGGGGTGCATGGTCAGGCAGAGCAGGGGACAGTTGACCTTGGACCAGAGGCAAAACTCTTGGGGACTTGAGAGAGGTATAAATGGCACCCATGAATCAGACAATTCAGGGGTCCTTCCTCTTCTAGAATATTCTCTTGGCCCAGGGCTGAAGCCCTGTGACCAGAGGGTGAGTCTCACTGTGGATTTGAAGTGACTGTCCGGAGAGCGGGGCTGCAAGCTGCAGCTGTGGGGTGCCTTGCCTGCCTCAGGCTGCTGGGGCTGATGGAATGGGCTCAGCCTGAGCTGTAGGAGGTTGCTCCTGGGCGTGAGGCCTATCCTGTGACCCACCAAACCTCAGCCTCCAGGAAGGAGGCTAAAAATAAGGCTGTGGTAAAGAAGGAAGGGGGTGTACGGGCCCAAGCCAGGCTGGAGCCCAGAGGAAAATCTGAGACGACAGTAGCTGCTGTGACACACGCCTCCCGTGCCAGCGGCAAGCAGGCTCTCACCCTCCTGTGGTCACGGCCTTCCAGGCCTAGGAGAAGGAAAACAATCCAGGGAGGCCGGGTCAGGCCTGACCTAGGGCTCTGCTCCTCAGTAATTTCTGTCCTGCTGCAATTCACACTTTGGACCCCAGGCTGGGCCCCAGGGGGCCTTGGGGGGTGGCCATCCAAAGATGTTTGTGTCTTGAGGTCTAGATTTCTCAGGGACCCTGCATGCCCATGTAGACTTGGAGAAATATTCCTCCCCCTGACTAGTTGCTCTGTGTGATCAAGGAAGACTGAGAAGCTTCCTGGAGGCAGAGGGATCACTAGATCTTGAAGTCATAGCAGGGAGAGCTGGGGTTTAGGATGTTCCTCGGGAAGGAAGCAAGAGTGTTTTCATTTGCTGTGGACACACAGTAGCTTCAAGGTGACCATTTTAATGTGGCCTTCCTCCTAGAAGGGTAATTCTTCACCCATGCCCTCCCCAGACTGTGCCTGGAGACCCACCTTACAGGTCTAGGGGGTCTCACCTTCCTATGACCTTCCAACTCCATCCATCCTTTCTCTCCCCAGTACCTACAAGATGTCAGTCCCCTTCTGGGGACTTGCTATGGTCCCTGCCCTCAGGGGCTGACGGTCTTATGAGAGGTGAGCAGATGCTTTTTCATCATCCACTGTCACTGTGTGCTGACCCTGGACTGATGGGAGGGAACCATAGAAACAGGTGGTGGGAGAACTTTGGTCTTGGCAAAAGAGCTAGTTTTAGATCTTACCTTGATATGTTGAGGTGCTGTGTGACAAGTTACTTTACTTCTCAGAGTCTCAGTTTCTTCATATGTAGAATGGGAATGATAATCATAAATACCAGCAAAGGTAGCAAGGCTAGAAATGCTATCTGCAGAGCCTCACATATTACCTAACTTAGCAGGAACCAATATCTAGTGGCCAAGGAGCTCATATTCATGTCTCTCTGTCTACCTTGTAGAACTGAATAACCCTAGCTTGACAAGTATTAAGGCAAGAATGGATGTTGGACCCTTGGCAACATAATGAGACCTAGTCTTGAAAAAATTGTTGGGCATGGTGGTGCGCACCTACCTGGGAGGCTGAGGCTAGGGATCCCTTGAGTCCATGGGATTCAGTACTATCCTGGGTAACATAACGAAAACTAGTCCCTTTAGAAAACAAACAAACAAAAACAGGATGTTGGGAGAATGGAGAGCAAGTTTAGAAATCAAGGAAGACTTCCCAGAAGAAGAGGCATCAGAACTAGTTTTGAAGGTGTGGTAAGGATTAATATACCGCATATCCAACAAAACTGTGCCAGGGCAAAAAAGGAAGTGTGCCAGAGAGAGCAGGGGTGGGAGAGGGGGGAGGGGCCATGGGTGGTTTGGATGACTGGGGTATGGTATAGAGGAGTGGTGTCCTGAGAAGTGAGGTTGGAGGGTGGGGTTGGCAGGGCTGAACCTGCAGTCTTACGGCCTGATGAAGGTGAGCACTGATGGGCCATGGTGACTATGTGAGAGACTGTGTGAGAGAGGGATGTGTCAGATCCCCAAGGTCAGAGGGAACAGAGGTACTGACTCGGGAGTAGGAATGGCCTTTGGGGCTGGAAGGGTGTGACTCCCCAAGGTTGGATCCATCCTCATCTCTCACAGTCCCAGAGGGAAGGCTGACGCCAGCTTGGGGTGCCTTGGAGGTCCCACTTGTAGCCCCACCATTCACATGCCCTGGACCAGCCCCCAGCTTCTGCCTTGGAGGCAAGGCCACAGCCTGCCTTCGTTATTAAGTCATTAACTAGGCCTTACACGGCCTCTTCATTATGGGTAATTATGGTAAATCCACTTGGGGCTTTAACAAGGAGGAGGCCAGCTTCTCTTGGCTGTCAGACTGCTGGGACACCAACTGGGTCTGACCTCATGTCCCAGGAAATTCCTCAGCATGCGGGCTGAGGGACAGTGGCACTCGCCCTCCCCCCCCCCTTCCATGCCCTCGGCCCCATGCTGCACGGGACCACACACAGTGCTTAGAGATTCTACTCTTGCCCATTTCCCTGAGATTTGGCTTAACTATTTGTGCCTCAGTTTCTTCATTTGTCCAGTGGAATAATGCTAGCCTCACAGGGTATTAAGGGTGACGATTAAACTAGGAAAGTGCTTTATGCTCATCATTGTAGATACTGCCATTGTGGTCACCCTGAGAGCTCTGGGAGTCTGTGGGGGACAGAGTCCTGTTCCTCCTGTCCTCCACAGAGGACCTGTACTTGTATATACCTGCAGGCTTTATCTCCATCACCTCTCCTCCCTATCCCTCTCAGTGCAGCTGTGCAGTTGGCAGGGACTATGACCTGTGACTTCACCTCCTGCTGTCCTCAGAGATAAGGGGAGGTGGGTCCCCCCTCCCCCGGGGCCTATGGGGCTGGGGGTTCTGCTTTCTCAGAAGTCTTGGTAGAGAACTATGAAAAGTGAGAGGGGCCCCAGGGGTTGCTGATCTCCCATACAGCCTATTTGTTCACACTTAGTTGCTCTGGTTGCAACCCCATTCCCACCTCCCAACATGCAAAGCCCTAACCAGGAGCACAGAGGTGGCTGGGTCTGGGGATAAGGGCCCACCAGCTTCAAGGGCTCTCTTTATCACATGCAAGCTGACCTGGAGCCTTGCTTGCTTCCACTGAGTCTTGACTCCTGTGCTGGGAGTCCTGGTTACAAGCCCGAGGACAGTTGGGTGAATGTGTGAGAATGCTGTGTGTACAGACAGGTGAGCAGGTGTGATTGCTGACTGTGTGCCCCCAGAGGGCTTCCCTACATCTCTTGTCTCTGTGCATCTGCTCTTGGGCTGTGTCTCCTTGAGGGCAGGACTTAGCACCCAGCAGGGGAGTGACTGCATGTGGGCCAGAGGCCCAGGCTGGCAGATAGGAAGGAGGCTCAGCTACCCCATCTAGCTGAATGACCAGAGGAGCCTCAGACCCTTGTGGAGGGTGAGCCAGGGAGTAGAGCCCTATTCCCAAGGTGAGCTCAGGAGGCCCAGGATACCAGGATGGAAAAAAGCAGGGTCTCCCAGCGGCCTGGCTGAAGCAGGCAGGATGATGTTTTGTAGCAGGGACCAGTCTGGACCTGCAAGATGGAAAGAGAGTTGGGGTTGGGGTTCACCGAATGGGGGGCTGGGGCACCCAGGCATCAGACTTTGCCAGTAAGCACACTCTTTCTCCCCCCAGGAGTCCTTCTGGACATCCAGCAGCACTTCGGGGTCAAGGACCGAGGAGCCGGCCTCCTGCAGTCAGGTAAGATCCCCCTGCATTCACCCTCCCTGGGCCTGGGCTTGAGCCTCTGTTTCAGCCCTGAATTTCAGGAAGGAGCATGGACTGGGCATTCAAATTCCATTGTTGTCTCTTACAAAAGGCTGCACTTCTCAAAGTCTCTGCTTTTTTTCCTCATTCTTGTAAAACAAAAACACGTAACAGCAGCCCTGCAGGCTGTGGGAGGTGCACCTTGTGAGGCCCGTCTTGAGGTTGGTGAGGGAGCTGCTCAGGTCTGTCAGTTGGGCATGTCAACAGAGCCTCAGTGACTCCCATCAACCTGGGAATCACCTCTTATGCCAAAACAGAGAATTCCCTCCGCTAACTCCGGAGTGATTCCCAGCCCAGGCCAGGTACCCGAGAACCTGGTTCCTGCTCCCCTGGGACCTCAGCCTTCCAACCCATGGGGAGCAAGGGCTGGAGCTCCCTGGGCTGGGGTGGTGTGGCAGGTCACCAAGCAGTTGTCTCAGCCTATCTGCCCCTCCCTCAAGGCTCCTTTTGCCCCTGCCCTGTCTTGGGTCCTGAGCTCCTGGTTCTCTGAGCCTCCCACTGCTTGTGGCCTTCTGGTCATGCCCCCAGCAGGACCCTGAGGCCTGGGCAAAGACTCGGAGCCAGGGCTATATCCCAGAGCAGGTCTCGACTGGCCCAGCCTTGTGTGTGGTCAACTTCCTTGACCTTGGAGTCTGTCTGACTGTGAGGCGGCCTGTCAGATGTGTGCAAGAAAACCCATGGCCTGCGTGCCAAATGTGAACCCCTTCCCCTGCTCAGGCTCTCCTGGGAAGGAGGGTGGGGAGGTGGGGCAAGGTAGCTGTCCGGGAACCTGCCTGACCTGTCTGGGTGGCATTCCAGTATGCAGAGTGCCCGTCTCCATAGTCTCCCTGAGCTCATGGAATGCCACAGTCCTGTAGCTAAGCTGGGCCACCTGTCCTCATTTCCCACATGGGGTCTCTGGGGCTCAGAGAGCGGATGTATTAGCTCTAGGACTTGGCCCTAACGAGTGAGGCCGAACAAGCTAGAACCAGACAAAGCTACAGCCAGCACCTCTCCAAACTGGCCAGGTCTCTGCCCCTGCAGTCATCTCTTCCCCTGCTAGGGACATGAACCCCAGCCTTCCTGTGACTCCTCCATGCTTCTCGCGCCTCCTTGCTGAGTGAGGGCAAGTCAACCTGCCCTGGGTCAGTTGCTTTGGCCCCCTGGGCTCTGCACTTACAACCAGGAAGAGAGCCCAAACCAGAAGGAGGAGGATAGGAGGGAGCAGGGTAGAGCAGAGCTGCCCAGGCCCCTCCCTCCTTGGTGGCCAGAGTCACCGAGACCTGTTCTGAGCCTATTCTTGCTGGCTGATCAGGAGTGAGGCTCTCTCCAGGTGTCTAAGTTCAACTCCCCCTGAGTCTGGTCAGAGCCAGTGCTGTTGTCAAGGAGAGGATGCGTGGGCCTGGCGGGTCACAGTGGGTTGTAGGGAGGTCCCCAGGCTGCCTTCTTGGCTGAGAGAGAGCAGTCATGCGGTCCCTCCTGATCCATGGCATTTGGCCAGAGGTGGGCAAATCACCTTTAGGCATCATTTGTTTGGTTATTCCTCCTAAAAGCTCCCTTTGCCAGCCTCACTCTCCAGGTAAAGGGACAGAGGTTAGGAGGGGGCAAGTGACTTGCTTAGGGTCTCTGGTGTGACAGATCTGGAATTGGGACTTAGGTGTGCTGACCTCTTGGCTTGGGGAGGTGGTACAGTCCACTACCGCTGCATGAACCTTGTTCCAGGTGCCCGTGTGCCTGACATCTCTGTTCCCAGTGTGGGGCTTTTGGGCCCTAGTGAGATTTGCCAGCACCCTAGAGATCCTCTGGCCCTTATGTTATGGCCTTCTATGGTCTTCATCTGAAAACCTGCTCTTGGTGCAGAGTAGGGACAACTCTGGGATGGCCACTCAGAGTGTCTTCACCCCTCAGTCATCTGAGCCAAGGAGCCAGGAGAGTTAGAGCAGGATGTGACTCAGTGGCAAACAGGCAAATCACCTAATTGGCCTGAGCCCCAGGCACCTGTGTCTCCTCCAAGCCTGATAAGGTCGGAGCTGGGTGGAGGGCGCCAGCCAGGTGTTAGTGCTTGCCCAGATCAAAGGACCAGGGCTGAGAGCTAGGTTGCCTGCTTATTTGTGGGCACCATGGGCTGCTGGGCCAGGAGACAGTGGGGGGTAGCTGAGGGTTAAGCCTGGGCCTGCCCCTGCTGTTTCCCTTTGGGACCATAGCATGGGGGCTGGTATGGGAAAGGCTTCTTACAGCAGCCCCTTGTAGATCACTGTCAGCTCAGAGCTGGCACCTGCAGAGGCCAGAGCTCAGCCTCTGTGAGGCTCACAGTGGAACTGGGACTGACATGTGCTGACTTGGGTCTTACTATTTTTGGGATTTAGGAGCCTATAGCCTATACCTAAAGAGGAAGATGAGCCTACTGCTTGGCAGGCCCTGTTAGGACTCACCACTCATCCAGTCAGAGGGAGGATAGTGGGCACTCAGGTACATGATAGCAAGTAGGCACCTCTGCTTCTACATGGCGGCAGACGAAGACTTCCTCAACAAGGACATTTTAACGGGGTTTTGAAGGAAGAGTTAGAGTTTGTTAAGGGCAAAGGACTTCCAAATTGTCATATTAAGTGGATGTGAGAAACCTTCTCTCCGTCCCCCCCCCCCCAAGCTGGATAAAGTATGCCAAGAACACATTTAAATTGCATAGCTGAGTCTGAAAGTGAAAGCTCTCAGGGAAATTTCCAAGTGGAGAAACAAAAGAATTGAACTAAAAAACCGGAGTGAGTTGACACTGAAACCAAGTGATGCAGAAGGTACCAGCATATGTTGAAGAGGCTTGTTACAGTATTTTTAACGTAAACACTTTTTTTATCATGAAAATTTAGACATACATAAAAAGTAAAGTGAGAACAGTGCATTGAAGCTCCATATATTCTCGCCCAGATTCATCAAAGCATCACCAGTCTGGCCCAGTTTCTGGGCTTCAGGGTTTCTTTGTTTCAAGGATCAAACAGTGCTTGTTTGGGTGGCACCGTTTTAGTGCAGTGTCCAGGACAAGCTCCTTGATTTCAAGTTGTGCCCCTACGCTGGTGGGCACTTTTTCTGGTAAAGTTCCCTTTCATGGATGGGTTTCTCCTTCCCAGCTTGGCTCTGGGCAGAGAGCTTTGTCTAGGCCCTGCTCTATGCAAGCTGTCACTTCTCCGTGCAGGATTTATGTTTTCAGGGACCCTGGCAGAGACAGATTCAGAATGGCTCCTAAAAGAAGCCTTTTTGATCCAGGGCCTACGTGGTACAGACAAGAGACAGGCAGCTCTCAACAGCTGACGTAAACTCAGACTCGAAGAGTGCTCACAAGGATGTCCACTCTGTGAGTGGGAGTCAATTAGCCTAGAAAATGGACAAACCAATTCTGCAGAATGGCAGGGAATGATAGACTCATCATCAAGGAGCGTTAGGTATACTTAATTTTCAGAGTTTTTAGGAAAGGGCAAACTTTAAACATCACTAGAAAAAGAGGACCTTTTTTCAAGGTTCTAGAGAAATACAAGAATGCAAAAACTTAACTATAACAAGTAGATGAACGAATGACAGTAGACCACACCGAAGAGAAATATGCAAATTAGAAGATGGCTACGAGGAAATCAGCAGAAATGCAACCCAGGGAAAGGGGGGAGCAAGAATGAAGGCTGTGATACCGTCTGGCTCCACTATGGCTGGGGGTGAGGGTGGAGTGGGAAGAATGGAGGGAGAGGCGACTGGACAATAGGCAGGGTCTACTGTGAAAGGTATCGGTTTTGTCTTGGGGTAGTGGTGAACCAGAGGTTTTGGAGCAGCATAGATCCCTATAAGAGGTATGCATCTGAGTGACATGTGAGCTGAGTGTAGGGATGAATGGCGGAGGAAGTTGGGGAGGCAGCAGGAGGCTGTAGTGTGTGGAGTCATGAGGAAGTGTCAGGGTGAGTGGATTAGGGTAGGAGAGGGAGAGTTAGGGCAGAGGAAGAGCCAGCTCATACTGAAACCAGACAGACCTCTGCTTTGGGACTGAGTCTTCTTCTGGCCTTTCTCCCCTCCCCACTTTGACCAGCCCAGCAATAACCTCCCACTTTGACAAAGACTTGGGTCTTGAAAGTAGCAAAGCTGGGCAGCACCTAGGTTTTTCTTTCCAGGACTGTCCTGTCAGAAGGGAGGCCCAAGAACCTCCCTCCCCTTGAGCTTGAAGGGGCCAACCCAGCACTTAAACCCTGAGTCGGGTAGAAAAGAGGACTGGTTCTTCTTCTTCCTACAGGAAGTCTGAACATAGTGGGTGTTCAGGCACCAAGGAGGCCTGTCCATCTTGGATCCTCCCCTCTGTCTTGGCTGGCCTTGTCACCTTCCACATCCGGTGGGTAGGGAGGCTACTCAGGCAGGCCTGCCCGCCCGCCAACCCCACGCAGGCCTGAGTACCCTCCCTGTGCACCGGATGTGGAGGATGGTGAGTCTTCTGCAAATAATTGTGGGTCAGATCTGGACATCGCAAAAATAGCCCTGGCTCAACCCAAGCTGAGGCGGGGCTATATGTGGGCTCCACGGCTTCCATGCGGGAGCCCAGGGCTGCCCCCGCGCAGACCTTGCCTGCTCCTGTTCCACAACATTCTTCTGGGCTCAGGAGCCCCATGGTGGGGGTGGGTGTGAGTGGGCATCCAGAGCCCTCATGGTGAGTTGTCCTGAGCTTTTGGGTGCTGGTCCCTCTAGCTCCAGACGGGAGGAGGCCTCCAGCCAATACACTGAGCCCTGGGACCACTGTGAGAGGCAGACAGCCCCCTGGGGATCTTGTCCAAGCCCTGTCTTCCTGATGACCTCCCATCAGTCCTGGGAGGAGGGGCTTCACCTGTCTTAGAGAGGCAGGAGTGAAGCTCAGATCTGGGGTCTCCTGGGCACCAGGGCTCTGGCTCCTCCCATCCCTGCCCTGGCTCCCTGCCTGCAGCTCCATTGTCCCTGGCTGTGGGCTCAGCACACGTGAGCTGAGTGAGGGCTTCCCCCACACCCGACCACAGGATGTCCTCATGTGGGAACTGCTGGGAAAGCCACCCCTACTGAAATCAGGGGTGGAGCAGCCAGTCTGCCCAGAAAGCTCTCCTCCAGGAAACAAAGACTGTGGCATGGGGGTAGGGTGTGGGGTGTGGGGGAGTGTGAGCAGTGGAAACTTCTAGCTTGCTTACCCTTTATTTCCAACTGTGTTGCCTCCTGGCCCCATCAGCCTCTTGCCCCCTCTTAGGACAATGTTCATTCGGCCAGCAACAGTTTTCTCCTGTCCCTACCTGATTGTGTTCAGGCCTCCCCACTGGCTTGTGACATCCTAGAGTGCTTGGAGTGGTCCTGTCCTCTCTTCCCTGTCCCCAGCAGAGTGGAGAGCTGCAAAGATGATTTGGGACTTGTTCCTGATCCTGGATGCCTTTTCCCCAAGGGAAGGCACCGAGGGCTTGGCAGAGGTTCAGGTGTCCCTGCCTGGATCACTATATCCTTTGGGCATGTCCCTTCAGCTCGCGTGTCCTGAGTTGTAAAGTGCACACACCTTGTGGGTACATGGTGGCTTTCAGCTATCTGGACCAGGGTGTGGGTGTTGGGGTGCAGAGCACACACACCTGCTTCAACAGCAGTCCAGTTATGATCCTAGATGCTCCTGCCACCTTTCCACTGAAAGGCAGAAAGCCAGGTGTAGAACAGCCAGGAGGGGCTGCCTTTCTGCTCTACTGAGGGCAGGAGCGGGGATCAACTAGGATGGACTGGGCTGGTTCAGGTCTGACTGAGGTTTGGCTCCCCTCCTAGTGCCTCCCACCTCCCATCATTCAGTGGGGGCTTTCTAGTTCTCCCCCTTGCAGTAAGAAAACAGAACATGGCTAACCCATCCTAGTGTTTAGGGTCCATCCCTCCCCACGGCCTCATCTCCCACTGCTTCCATTTTGCAGTATGATGCTTCTTGCGGTCTCTGATATTCCCTGAACTTTTTCTGACCTTAGGAACAGTTGGGACCTTCCCCCTTCTCTGTCTGGCAGTCTGCAGGGTAATTTAGAGCAAAGACTCTGGAATCAGACAAATTGGGGTTTAAATTCTGGCTCAGTCACACTGTGTGATGTCACTTCTTTTGGCCTCTATTGTCTCCTCTGAAAGATGAAGATAAGAGTGAGAATCAAATGAGATAATCTGCTTATTTCAGGGTACATCCCTGGTCATGCCTATAATAAGTACTCCATAAATGATAAGCAGTCATTATTAGAAAAAAAACATGATGCCTTATTAGCCATTATACAGTGTTGCTTATAAGGTTTGCAATTCATATTTGAGTAAATAATCTTGATTTCAAGAATTACCATCATGGCAAACTCCTATGCATCCTTCAATACCCAATTCTGATATCTCTGCCTCTGTGGAATCTCCCTCATCATCCTGGCAGAATTTGGCCCTCCTTACTGACTCCTTGGCATTTGAATCCTTCAGGCTGGGCACCCCATAATGGCCAGAAAGCAGGCAACTTCTAGTCATATTCTACTCCCGCCCCATCTCACCTCAGCTGACAGGCACAGAGGGAACAGTTCTTTCTCCTCCCCCTAAAGTGTGTAAATCCTGAGGAGACCCAAATCTTTTTTCCTGTCCTTATCTTGATTGGATACCAGTTAGGCTGTGGGAGGCAGGCCGAGCAAGAACAATTCTTTTTCTAGATACGAGGAAATAACTTCTGCCTTGACTAATCTAAACAAGGCTGTATTGACTGAGGCCAGGCCACTGTGGGCTGGGTGTGGCAATAAGCACCTTACCAGCATTATCTTACCCAGCCTCAGCACTCAGGGACTTGCTATTTTTATCTTCATTTTACAGATGAGGAAATTGCTGCACTGGGACTGGCTTAGATCAGCTTCTGAGTCAGTTGTTAAATTTTCAGGAATTGTGCAAACTAGCTGTTAGACGCCACTACTATTGAAACCAAAATGATATAAACTTATAATTGAACACCATGTATTAAAAAAACCGAGGTAATATATACTCAAAAGTCGTCATTCCTCAATTTGACTACATTTTACTGTTATCTATGTTTTTAAGTCTTTTTCTATCTATTGTATCTGTATGTAGGAATATTATATACACAAGGCTGTGTAGTTACATGTATCTTTGTAAATCTGACTGGTGATGTCATGTTGGGACTTGAAGTTCCACAGTTGGGGGCATTTATTCCACTCTAAAATTACACCAATTTTACCCCACAAAAATTGGTAAATGCTACACGACACTTTCTTTTTCGGTGGGAAAAAAACATTATTGAACATTTATTAGCACACCACCGAACTGAAGCCCAAAGAGGGTGTGAAGTGCCCAAAGCCACCCAGTTAAGAAGGAACAGAGCTGGATTTAAGCTGCGGTGTTGTCTCCGGTGCCCAGGTCTGTGTTGATCTGGCTGGGCCCCCATCACAGCCAGGACTAACAGTCACCCAATACTCATCCACGCCAGCTGTCCTTTTGGCTGGGGTGCGACAGTCACACTCCTCCAGTCCAGTGCCCTCCCCCTTTGCTTGCTTTCTCACCTTCCACCTCCCTTCCCTCTTTCTCCTCTTCCAGTCCTGCCTTCCCCAGGGACTCAGGCCTGCGAGGAAGCAGGTGAGCCCAGGTGCACATTCAGCCTGGCAGTCAGAGACCGGCCAACGGGTCACCTTGTCTGCCGATCACAGCATTTGTCTGACCAGCTGCCTGTGCACGGGCACCGGACTGTGTTCCAGGAGGAGGAGTGGGGTTGGACTCGCCGTGCCTTGCTGGGCCTCTTCATTCCACCTGGGCTCTTCCAGGTCCCTCCCATCACTGGCTGTGGCATCCCCACAGACTCCATTAGGACCCTGCTACTCCTTTGTTCTGAAGGAACAAAACCAGGTCATGCCACATCTCTGTGTAGCAGCCTCTGTTATCCTTTCTTGCCTATAGAAGCCACAGTCACCACCTGGCCGCAAGGCCTTTCCCCCTCTGGTCTGCTCTGCTCTGTCCACCTGTCCAGTGACTCTGGCCTCTTTGCTGCTTCTCAAATATACCGAGCACACTTGTGCCACCGGGTCTTTGCATTTGATGTTCTTGCTTCAACATTTGCCTGATTTGTTTTCTTACCTCCTCCAAATTGTAACCTGTGTTTTGTTTTTTTTTCTCTGTCACACACACTGATGTCCTGTCTCCTGTTCCTACCCTTTTGCCCTCAGCATTTGTCACCATTGGACATACGATATTTTTCCTTTTATTGGCCGTTTCTCCTCGCTAGAGTAAAAGCCCCAAGAGGACATTTTTGTCTGTTTTGTTGATGGATGAGTGGATGACTGGACAAAGTGAAAGGATGACAATGTTTCCAGATGGGAGGAAAGTCTCTGCAGCCTCCTAGAAGAGGGAAGCTGTGTGATTGGGCAAATATGAGACCTGGGGGCACCAGTGACCTTGGGTAGGTCCTTTCTCCTCTCTGAGCGGTTTTTTTTTTTTTTTTTTTTTGAGACTAGGCCTTGCTATTTTTCCCCCTGGAACCGTAGACTCACCTTGCCCGGGGTACCACAGTCTCAAGCAGTCCACAGCCTCAGCTTCCCAGGTAGCTGGGATTACAGATGTGTGTCACCACGCCCAGCTATTTTTTGGGGACTAGGTTTATTGTGTTGCCCCGGGTGGGTCTCAAACTGCCATCCCCAGTTCCAGGTGCGCTCCATAGGCTGGTGCTTACAGGCACACACCACTGTGCCAGGTTTCTCTGAGTGTCTTTCTTAAGCATAATGAGGATGGCGGTGTGGCAAAGGAAAAGTAACACTGGTTCTGGATTCAGACAGAGATCACTCCCACTGGGACCGTTACCATTGGTGGGGTCTGACTTTGTTTCCTCTTCTGGGAGGTGGGACAGGGCTTGGAAGAACACCATAAGACACATGTTATGTGGTTAGCCCCTAGCCTGTCTCCTGGTCTATAGAAATAACTACATTTTAGTTTTTTAAAAAGTACCAAAGAACTCACCCCAAGACTGGACAAACTGGGCAAGTATTGAAAAGGACAAAGTGGTGGAGTTGCTCTAACCTGAGGGGCCTTTCCTGCCTCCCCTGGGCCCAGGCCTGACCCAGGCTGCCCAGCTCTGTTCCTGTCCTCAACCCTGTACCCAACTTGAGCTTTGTCTCATGGGCACTGGCCTCCAGCTGAGGCTGATGGGTCAGCAGGCTCGACCACAGGGCCTGGTGCCCCCTCAAGCTTTCCTCTCCTGTGCAGTGTTCATCTGCAGCTTCATGGTGGCTGCCCCCATCTTTGGCTACCTGGGCGACCGCTTCAACAGGAAGGTGATCCTGAGCTGCGGCATTTTCTTCTGGTCAGCAGTCACGTTCTCCAGCTCCTTCATCCCCCAGCAGGTGAGGCCTGCCAGGCTCCCCACCCAGCACCCCACCTGTCCCTCCCATGTACCCTGGTCCCTCCAGTGGGTGGTTAGTCTGATTGACCTATTCTAGCCTTGACTGGGTTCCAGCCCTTTTGCTCCATCCCCAAACAGTGTCGTCAGGTACAGTGAAGGGGGGTATCTTTGGATACTTCTACAAATGAGCCCTCAGGCTGGGCCTCCCCTGGCTGGCCCGAGCTCAGGGACTCCACCCTGTGTGACAGCCTCCTTCTTTCTGAGTAGCTCTGATTTGGGGAGGATGCAAAGGGCAGGGGGCGGAGGTCCTGGCACTGGAGATGGGACCCTTTGTTCTGGCCCTGACCCTGCTGTGAGGTCCTAGGAGAGGGCCTTCTCTAGTACTCACACACTTTGCTCTTTGTCTGATGACCAGCTATCTCCTTGGTATCCTAGGTCAGAGTCTTTTTTTGAGACTAGGTCTCGCTATTTTTGCCCATAGAACCGCAGGCTCATGTTGCCCGTGGTACCACGGACTCAAGCAATCCCCAGCCTCAGCTTCCCAAGGTAGCTGGGATTACAGGTGCATGCCACCATGCCCAGCTATTTTTTGGGAACTGGGTCTCGCTGTGTTGCCCCAGGTGGGACCCGAACCGCAATCCCCAGACCCTGCTGCAACTCTATAAGCTGTCGCTTACAAGCATGCGCCACTGTGCCTGGTGTTATGTCAGAGTCTTAAGGAGATAAAACATCAGTTCAACGTAATGAAGATGTTTTCTCTGGGTTTCCACAGTCTGGATTTGAGTACTCCAACTCTGTTGTCTCCTTAGTTTTATGATGTAGAGAAGCTAACTCAACCTCATAGAGCCTCAGTTTCCTCACCTTTAAAATGGGATACTATCACTCGGCTTGTGAAAGATAACTGAGCTAATGGAAACCCAGACTCTGGAAAATAGCAGGTGTTCAGCAAATCGTTATTTCTCTTTTTTCTTTCAAAAAGGGGATTTATGTTACTTTGTGAGGGAGTGAGTTTCCCATAACTAGGGGTGTTCAAGCAATCACATGATGGACAATCACATGATATAAAATCACATGATGGACAATCACATGATGGACAATCACATGGTGGCTAATGTGAAAGAGACAGAGGAAGAAGGGAGATAAAAATATAGCCTCCAGGAGCTTTCAGTCTATGAGACAAAGGAGGTGACCCCTGCTCTGCCAGTGGGAAAACCTAGGCTAGGGGTGGGAAGAGGTGACAGGAGGCCCATCCTCAGAGTCACCAAGATGTGCCAAGTGCTGAGAGCTCTCACTGAAGACAGAGCAGTCTCTTGAAATTCATGTGGTCAGGGAAGGCTTCCTGGAAGAGGTGACATTTGAATTGTGCAGGCAGGATAAAACAGGCTTTTTGGTGAAGGTAGCATGGGCAGCTGGAGCGGATCCATGGATGCAGAAATGGTGGAGTGTGATGAAAGAACAAAGAGGGGGGCATCTGAGCTGGAGAGGAAGGCAGGAACCAGGTCATGCAGTCCTCAGTGCCAGGTTGGAGGGTCTGGGCATCCCGGAAAGGTCTGAAGAGGGGAAGTGGTCGGTCTCATTTACATTGATCAAGGAGGCTAGAGGTGAGGGCAGATAGAATTGAAAAGTTTGGGGGTACAGCTTTGCTTCATGAGTAGCTTCATGGAGGAAGGGCAGGTCCAGGTAAACTATAGGCCCTGTGTGTCAGGGAGAGCCCGATAGTTACAATAAAAAATGGGGACTGGACCAGAGACCTCGAGGGTCCTTGTGGGTCTTGTTCTGCCCTTGGCCAGGCTCCTGGTCATCTGACTTCTGAGGCCGTGTCTGGAATTGACCAGTAAATCCAGGACCGTGATGCCAAGACTGGGCCCCGCTCTGAGTATGGGTGAGGAGGCGGGGCAGGGAGAGGTAATAAGCAAAGGCAGAGAGAGAAGCAGACATATCACCTCCAATTAATCTATAAATTCATTGCACTCACACTCCAAGTCCCCAGGGGGTTTTTGGTGGACCTTCGAGATGTGATTCTGAAGTTAATTTGGCAGAGAAAATGCCCAGGAACAGCCAAGAACATTGTGAAAAATAACAATGAGAAGGAACTTGCCCTACCAGTTATCACAATATGCTTTTCTCACTACAACAGCAAAGGGTTAGACTAAGAGAGCAATAAAACAGTCTTCCTTCCTATGAGAATTAAATGTAGGATGAAAGTCGCATCTCCAACAAATGGCTTTGGGCAAATTAACTATCTACCTCGGTTGAAAATAAAGCCTGATCTACATTTCAAACCATACCTCAAAATAAATTCCAGGTAGGTGAGAGTAAGAGAGCAAACTCTAAAAATCTAGAACTGTGAATCAACTAGAAAAGGACCGATAACCTGGATGAAAGATGGGCAGAGGACAGGGACTGGCAATTCCAGAAGAAGATACCCAAATGGGCACTAAATGGAAGAAGTGATGATGCTCAGCCTCTGGAGTAATCAGGAAAATGCAAATTAGAACAACAATGAGATACCATTTCACACCCATCACATTTGCAACAATTAAAAAGGCTGACAATACCAAGTGTGATTAAAGCTGCTGGTGGAGTGTAAATTAGTAGAGCCTCTTTGGAGAGCAAAATGGCAGGATTTTGTACAATTCTAATTGTACATCTCCACAGCCCAGCCTTCTGCTTTCGAGGTATACACCCTAGAGAGAAACTCCAGTTCCACTGTGAAGGGACATAACCATGTGAGGATGTTTGCTGCAGTCTTGTCATAGAATAGAAGGGAAGCAATTTAAATGACCGTGGAGGGAGAGGGGGTCCTGGGGTAGAAAGGGGGTGTATTCAGACTGTGGGATTCTTGACAGCAAAAGAATGACTTAGATCTCTGTTACCCGGCCATAAATGGGTTTTCAAAAGATAAGAGGGAAAGTCGCAGGTTGCAGGCTCTGGTTAGTGGAATGGTCGTTTTTCGGCTCATTTTGTACAGCACACAGGGGACACTGAATGGTGTTCCTTGTATGTGTATGTCTCAAGCAAAGGCAGAGACAGTCACAGCTAGAAACTAGATAGACATTTCTAGAGGAGGAGTGAGGATGGCAGGATCCCCTGTCAGCGAAGATTTACTTGTTGCTCTGGTGTCAAGGAATGGTTACTAACGTCCCTCCCATTCTTGTTTTCTCTAAGTTATAACATAAATGGTAAAAGAACATTTTAATAATTTTGGGATGGAGTAGGCCTTCCTTAGCAAGATAGAAAATCCAGAAGCCATTATGGAAAAATCAGCAGATTTGAGAGCATCAAATTAAACAAAAACAAAACAAAATAATTTATGTGGTGAAACTCCCTATAAACAAGGAGGACAAAGAAAGATGACAAAATATTTGTGACACATATAATAAATGACCAATACCCACAGTACACAGAAAGTGAATATTAATCAATGCAAGAAAGACAAACAGCCCTTCAGAACTAGAGAGAGGCTGTGGACAAATGATTCCCAGGAAGAGAAGCAGGGCAGAGGCCAGGAGCTAGGGGAAGACCCAGAGGTGGAGAGAGGGAAGGAACCATAGAAATGAGAGGCACAAGCCAGGCACTGTGGCGCATGCCTTTAAGCGCAGCCTAGAGCATGGCAGAGACTAGGAATTGCTTGAGTCCGTGGGTACGAGACCTGCCTGGGGCAACATAGCAAGAACTAGTCTCAAAAAATAGCTGAGCGTGGTGGCACATGCCTGTAATCCCAGCTATCTGGGAAGCTGAGGCTAGGGATCACTTGAGTCCGTGGTACCCTGGGCAACGTGGGGGCCTGAGGTTCCCTGGGCAAAATAGCGGGACCTAGTCTCAAAAAAAAAAAAAAAATTAAAGGCACAGAGATGGATGCACAGGAGTGGGCCAGGGAAGAGATGGGCAGAGGGAGAGAAGGCAGCAGAGGGATCAGGAGGAGGACTGGATGTGGGCGATGCTGGCCGGATGGGTGGTCAGGGTGGGGCCGGGGAAAGATGACCAGGCTGGGTTCACAGGCCCTGGGCAGCTGGGGGGACAGAGGGGCTGGGTCCACATCAAAGGGGCATTTCCATTGGCAGCTGGCATGGCCTCTTCCTAACCAGCTCAGCTGGGCTTTCCTCTTTGATGTGTGTATGGGGAAGGGGCACTGGGCTGAGTGAACCCTAGGCTGCCCTGCCCACTTCCCACTCACACTGGGTCCTCAATGCTGCGAAGGTCAGTGCAGCTCCCCTACCTGGGGGAGAGACAGAGAATGAGGAGTGACTAGAGGCTCCCAAGGTGGGTCCAGAACCCAGAGAGGAGGTCTCCCAATTGGCAGGGGGGTGATGGAGACACAAATTATGTTCTTTGTGCTTGTGAGCACAGTCTGAGCCAACTCTGAACCTCTGAAAGTCCTATCCCAGCCCTGGGCTAATCAGATTGACTCACACCCACTTTACAGAGGAGGAAACTGAGGCCCATATGGAGCTGTTGGTGATACATGGGTTAAGCTCCAGCCTCTGGGCCCTGGAGGGGGGAAAGGGGGGGGAGCAAAGTGGGGGGCCAAGGCTTAACAGGCAAAAGAACCTGATGGTCACCCAGCATTTCTCCCGTTCCCCACAGCACTTCTGGCTGTTAGTCCTGTCCCGGGGGCTGGTGGGCATCGGAGAGGCCAGCTATTCCACCATTGCACCCACCATCATCGGTGATCTCTTCACCAAGAACACACGCACGCTCATGCTGTCTGTCTTCTACTTTGCCATCCCGTTGGGCAGGTGAGAGCCTCAGAGCCTGGGGTTTGGGAGAGGATCTGGTAAAGGGCACCTTGGACCTGTGATCACTCCCTCACACTAAGGTTTGGTCCCTTTGTGGCCTAACCCTGCACGTGGTCAGCCTTGGGGAAGGCCCTGGCCTGGCTCTCCAGCCAGCAGGCTGTGTGTATGGGGGGGG
>PVHY01015588.1:0-35670 GCA_004024945.1 Uropsilus gracilis | reverse complement strand
AGTTCAGTATGCAGCCTGAGAGCTCCACGCTCGCCAGCGGGGCTTTGGAAACCTCGTTTCCGGAGCGACAACGGACCAGTTCAGTATGCAGCCCTTGAATCTCTTAGATCGCGAGAATCACCCCCACGTAAACCTCAGGTGACATAGCAAAAGGATGAGACTCACATCATCTGACTGCATGATGTCCGGGGTGTTTCAACGGAGCTTTCTCAGATTAAGGGAGCGGCCATGCTTCTTTGGAGAAGTCACTTCCGGAAAGCCTAGTCTCGCTAATCGCGAGATTGCTGAGATTCGGGCCTGCTCAGCTCCCCCTCGCGACCGAACTTCCCAGGATTGATAGAGTTCTGGCCACAAGGGGGCCAGTTCCGACTCTAGTCGCGTTCGGGTGCTCCTAGAGGTTTGTTTGTGGCAAACCCTATTTGTAAGCTGCCTTCCAGACGTTTTAAAGCTATACAAGCCATAAGGAGAAAGACAAATACCGGATGATGTCACTTTTATGTGGAAATGTAGAAAATAAAGAGCCAGGTAAATCAAATTCTGGAGATCTGACTGTGGAATTGAGGCTGCTGGTGGGGAGGGAGCATGATGGTCTGTGGTGGTTGGTGTGGTGTACCAACACTTGCAGGGTATGATTCTATTCCTCGAAATCATACAAAGTTGTAAACCAATGTTACCTCAAGAAAGTCAGTTAAGATATTTTGGAGTACCTGCTCTGTGATTTCAGGTAGTGGCAAAGGTTATAAATAATAATAAAGCAAAGTAAGTGGATGGAGATTGAAAAGGGAAACTCTTAGGATAGGTAGTTTGGGAGACTCTGAGGAAGTGATCATCTAAGTAGGAAACCCATCAAGTCAGGAATGAGTACGATGAAAACTGTGAATATCTCTTAAGACTGAAGTTCCAGCGCTGGGAAGTTTGGAGTGATTAAGGGATGGTAAGAAGAATGTATGGCTTGGATAGTAGTGAGTAAAGGTGAGAGTGATAGGACATGAGCCTAGCCATGACCTCGTAGTAAAATCAACTAGAGCTTTTAAAAATCAGGCACAGGTGTGGTCAACTTTAACTTCACAATAAAATCATCTGTAAGATTTTTAAAAATACTCCAATGCCAAGTTTTTACATAAAAACACAAGAAGTCATTGCTGAGACAATTTTTTAAAAACTTTAATAAAGAGATTATATAATTTTCAAGATTGAATGTCTCAATATCACTTGGAAGTTTATTTTTTGACTGCTTATTGGTGGAGGCTTATCAGTCCTTTGGTGGTGTGTATGGTATGGTAACGTACATTTGAACGGGTTTGAGCTTATACCCTTCAAACAGATAATGTGGTAAACCAATGTACCTTAGAGAAATAAAACAATATAAGTTATACACAAAAACATGTACATGAACGTTCATACCAGTGCTAATCACAGTATCTCCAAAGTGGAAAAAGACCCAAACTGATGAATAGATAAGCAATATGTGACATGTATCCATATAGTGGACTATTATGTAGCCTTAAAAAATGTATAAAGCACTAATACTACAACTATATGAATTAACCTAAAAAGTGTTATGCTAAGTGAAAGAAGTTTGTCACAAAAGACCACGTATTGTATGAGACCATTTATATGACATGGCCAGAACAGTTTTACCTTGGTGCACGAAGGATTATTATACTATTCCCTCTCTTTATATGAGATGCTTAAAAGTATATGACAATGCTAGCAACAGTCATCATTACTGGCAAGGATGTAAATGTCAGTGACTTCATCACCTAATGGGGTGTGTGTATATTGGAAGATTCACTTTAGAGAGTAATTTAGCACTATCCCCTAAATTATCTTTTTACATTCTATAGTCCAGTAAACCTATTTGTAGATATACATTCTTAAAAAGTCATAGAAATATTTAAAGTAACATTGCTCATAGACAAGCTAAATATTCCTCAACAGAAAAAGGGACGTCGGTTGTATTATAGTCACATAATAAAAAAGTACATTAGCAGAAAAATGAATGGCAAGAGTTTTAATGTCAGTATGGGTAAATCCAGAAAACTATGATGACCAGTGAGGACAGTGATTTATAAATGGAAACTGTATTAATTTATTATTGTTGTAAGTAAGTCACTCACTAATTTAGTGACTTAGAACAACACACACATTTATTATCTGTTAGTTTCCATGGCTCTGGATTTTGCATTCATCTCAGCAGGGACTATGGCTCAGTCTCTCATAAGGCTGCAATTAATATAGTGGCAGGGATGCATTTTTCTTTTTTTTTTTTTTTTTTTTTGAGACTAGGTCTTGCTATTTTTGCCCGTGGAACCGCAGGCTCTCGTTGCCAGGGGTACCACAGACTCAAGCAATCCCCGGCCTCAGCTTCCCAGGTAGCTGGGATTACAGGCGCGCACCACCCAACCCAGCTATTTTTTTGGAACTAGGTCTCACTACGGGGCCCCAGGCAGGACTAGAACCGCGATCCCTAGCCCCAGCCGCTTCATAGGCTGAAGCTTACAAGCACGAGCCACCGTGCCCGGCGCATTTTTCATCAGTAGGCTCCAGTGAGGAAAAATTTGCCTCCAAATTCAGGTCATCAGCAGTATTTGTTTCCTTGTGGCTGTGAGGAAGAGCACCAGATTTTTATGGGCTCTGAATTGGCTGCTACCATCCTGAAGATGTTTGCAGCTACTCACCACATGGGCTTCTCTACATTGCTGCCTATCACAGGATGGATTTTCTATCAACACTGCCTTGTTCTATAGGTTAGATCAAGTCACAGATGCCACCCTCACTTAAGGGGAGAGGATGACAGGGCATGAACAGCCTGGGTAGAAAACATGTGAGTCTCCCAAGGTCTGTCACTGACACATACAGTATATTTGGTAATCAGTATAAATGCACAGGTAATAATATCATGGATTGTTTAGCAATTTGTTTGTATATAATAAAAGTATAGAGACACACAAGCAAAAGATAAGCACCACAGTCTGCATGTTGGGTACTTTGAAGCAGGAGGGTGCTGTGGGAAAGGTGTATTCATTTGTGACAATTTTGGAGAAGGCGAGAAATATAGAAATGGGTATAGTAGGTTTTGAAAAGAAAAACCTAAAGGAAAGACTTTCAAACTTGACTGTGTTAAAACATCAGAATTAATTTGTAAACTTGTTGAAAGTACAAATTTAAGCAACCCAAATATCCCCAGACAAATGGATGAAAAAGATGTAATATATATACACAATGGAATATTACTTATCAATTAAAAATGGCAAATTTAATGATTTTATGATAACATGGATGTACCTAGAAGAAATCATATTAACAGAAACAAGTCAGAAAGAAAAAGACAGAATCCAAATGGTTTCACTAATATATGGGACATTGGAAAAGCAAACAAAAGACCAGGAGGAAAAGTTAAAACAAGCTAAAAAACAAATTGAATTTCACAGTTTGGGGGGTGGAGGCAGGTGAGGGAGAGAATGATCAGGGAGGGGAGAGTCCCAGGGATTACAAAGATGTGAAGTAATTATCTATATAAAAAGTATAAAAAAATAAAAATAAAACACAAAACTCCAAATTAAAAAAAAAAAGTACAGATTACCTTGATAACAGAACACCAGAACAGATGCTTTAGAAACTAAGAGTAGGCCTCCCCAATGATTGCTATATCAGGTACTGCCAGCATACATTACACAGTGTTAGAACCTGCATTTGAGAACCAAAGCTCTTACAAATAGGGGAGTGAGAAACTAAGAGGTCAACATCTTCCCTCTTGAAATTTCTTTACCTTTCAAGGCTATGTCAACTCTAGTCATTACTGTAGACAATTTTTCTCAGAACTGTATCTCAGTGGATTCAGGTCTTCTATGAGGCTGACAGTGTTTAAATTTCAAGGTCATTCACTATGTAGACCTTTTCCAGGATATTTTCTTTTTTTAAATAAATATTCAGTTTCATACCTAAAGTTGTATTTGTAATTTCTATTTTTTTCTAAACCAGAGTCACCCAAATTATATAAGCTTCAGGCTACACAAACTCTAGATGATCTCCAAACCTAAGCAGCCTGAAAAAATGAGAGTAATCAATGTAATTGGTTGATTTTGTGCAATCAGCAATATAGCTGTAGCTGGAAGACCTGTATTTGCACAACTAGGTTGTGTGTTGATGCAGTGTTCTAGCTGAAGAATAAGCCTAGCAGGAAAGAGCACCCAGTATGGCATGAACACAACCACAGTCAGGTCTCCATTGTGTATTTTGCTATTTGAGTGACTCTGGGCAAGTTGTTTCAACCCTCAACTTCATTTCTCCTCTGTTGGATGTATGATCCCCTCTTCGTAGAGCTAAGATGCCCTTTATATGGGATTTAACAAAATATTTGGAATACTGTGACTACATGATACATGTTTGTTATTGTTACAATAATTATCTAAAAATGGAAAACCAAATTAGTGGGCCTGGTAACATGTATGGATGAAGGTTATTATCACTTACTTTATGTCTAAAACCAACTAGCACAGTGTCTAAAGTGTTTTGGATGAAGGAAATCAATGATCAAAGCTTCTAGCTTAAGAAAGAAAAAGAATAGCAAATCAAAGCCATATTCAGTAGAAAGGAAAAAGATGAGTGAAAATAAATGAAATAGAAAATGTACAAACCATGGAGAAAAAACCAATTAGACACAAACTAGATTGGCACAATCAAACTAGATTGGCACAATTAGACACAAACTAGATCTTTAGAAAGATTGATAACTGCTGTCTTGCATGTTCAAGGGGAAAATGAAGGAACAAACTGCCAATATTAAGACTAGGTAGAGATTCAAAAAATATTAAAAGGGAAATAGATATGAATAACTTTATACTGATAATTCTGCAACAGATGAAACACACATAATCCTTGGCTAAGCTCCCTGGAGAAGAAATAGAAAAATCTGATTATTCATTCATGTGTTAAGTCAGTTTAAATCAGCCAAATTCATAATTTGGCTCTGCAAAAAAAAAAAAAAAAAAAAAATCCAAGTCTACATAACTTACTGGCAGATTCTATCAAACAAGGAAGAAATGCCCATCTTACATTGTGGTCATGATTATACATGTACATATGTAGTTAGTTGTCCAAGGTCGTCCAACTCTCCAGTTTAGACAGGCATTCTGCATTCAGAATTATTGAGACATAAAATTTATTGAGACATATAAAGTTATATCTCAATAAAATATTTTTCTAATGAGAAAGATAAAGTGAACTATTTTAAGACAATTAACATTCTCCCTTTAAGCCTTATTTTTCCACGGTTGTGAAGGCAAATGGTCAAAGTTTCGTAATAACTGAATATGTGAGTCCCTCAGTAGCTTCTGTTCTTGAGTCTACATGTCATTGGCCTAATGACTCAGGCCAGTGACAGATCATTTCAATTTGTCAGTAACTTTGGTACCATGGTCTAGAACTGGGGTCTGGAAACTGCAATGTTCTGAGTGGACCTTCCTCTGGGAGTTTAATTATCAGCCCGAAAAGCAGACGCATGTCTGTTGGTGAGCTGGAGACTATGAGCAAATTCTTTCACAAGGAGAAAGAACAAGATCTTCCCTGGTGGTCTAGTGGTTAGGATTTGGTGCTCTCTAGGAGAAAGAGGGAAAATTTTAGATTCTAGGATTGGAGATCTGATAGAGAAGGAATTATAGAGAGGTTTATTTTTCAGTGTTCATCTATATTGATTTGTTTTGATCATTACTACTTATGCATTTTATAGAATACTTCTTACAATAAGTATTAAAATGTAAAAAGTAAGACTTACTTTATTTAGGCAGATTTTGCCCCTGCCTCTAAATGAAGTCTGTCCTTCCAGACAGCTCTGTTGAAGCAAGACAAGGGAACATGTGCTTCAAAATTCAATTATCGCAGCACTCGAATCAAGCTGAGAAAGACAGTAGAAGGTGGAGTAGGACTGCTATAAGAGTTTCATTTTTAAAGAAAGTGACCCTGAATATTTTCCAATTTTATATGTCTATGTTAGAAATCTTAGATGAGAAGACTTGGATTCACTTTAAGTCCTTCAAATGACTTAACCCAGCTGTGAGCCTTCAGCCATTTATAGAGTGATTTTTGAAAGAGCTTTGCTGAGAGTCCTCTTTCATTGACTGTTAGATCTTTCAGCCTGGATCTTCGCTTTGATGACATTTTCTGGTTCCAAGTGAGTCTTTCAGAGTCATTGTTCAAGTACTTATATAAGCATAAGGACAGAGTAAAAGAAAAGTAGGGATCGTTAAACTCCAAACTAAATCACATTCATTTACTAATAAATGAATAATTTTCCATCTTAGTATTTGAATGTATTATCTCTTAGGCATCACATACATTAGCTCTTTATGGTTAGAGTCATAGCCTGTACTTCTTAAATTTGAGTTTTAAAAATATGCTCCCCCTTCTCTTCCTTTCTTCTTTAAAAACAATTAAATGTTAGAAATACTGTAGTTAATCTCCACTATATATACTAAACACAAGGCTTGGTACATTTTGGGGATCTAGCTTTTGAGCAAAACAAAACTCTGGCTCTCAGGACCTTATATTCTGATAGACAAAAATCAACTTCAGTGAGATAGGTGAAAAACAAAACAGGATAAAGGGTAGAGAGTGGCAGGGCATTAAAGAAGGCCTCTCTCAGAGTTCACCAGAGAGTCCCAAAAGAAACAGGGGTGAGCTGGGCATGGTGGTGCATACTTGTAAGCGACAGCCTATGGAATCATGTCTGGGACTGGGGATTGCGATTCGAGTCCCACCTGGGGCAGCATAGCGAGACCTCTCCCCCCCCCCAAAAAAAAAAAAACCACAGCTGGGCATGGTGGCACATGCCTGTAATCCCAGCTACCTGGGAAGCTGAGGCTGGGGATTGCTTGAGCCTGTGGTTCCATGGGCAAAAATAGCGAGAGCCTGTGGTTCCAGAGGCAAAAATAGCAAAACCTTAAAAAAAAAAAATCGCGGTGAGCATGCAAACAAATGCTTGGGAGAAGGTTGTACTGAGCCTCTACTGTGCTTGGTGTGTTAGAGGGGCAGTCAGAAGCCAGTGGGAATGGAGAACAGGGAAATGAAGCTGGAGGAATAACCAAAAGTCCCATCATGTAATAAAGCCTGAGTGTTTATGACTTTATCTTCAATTGGATATTTTTCAATGGAATCATGGCATAACCTAATTATAATGTAAAAAGTTCACCCTGGCTATCATGTGTCATGTGTGGAAGCAAGGGAAGCTGTGGGAGGATAGCAGAGGAATCAAAGTGACACAGTTAGGTTGTGATGGTGACTGGCAGTTGTGAAAGGTGGTGGAATTCCCAGAATAGTATGAAGACAGAGCCAGCTGTTGACATCTGTTGGATGGGACAAGCAAAAGAAAGCAAGGATTCACCCATGACTCTGAGGTTTTTGGCTTGAGCTACAAGATGAGGGCAACCTTATCAAGATAGAGAAGGCTGAAAAAAGATAGAACAGATTTTGGAAGAGGGTTGAACTGTGGGTGAATAAATTTTGATTTGCTCATTGGTTATTTAATTACAGATGTTTGTTCCCAGCAGTAAAGGTAGCAGTCACTGTTCCTTGGTGATTTGGTAATTCCACCTGGCAGCTGTCCAGTGTCTCTGCTCCAGGGCAGTGAATAGTTCTAGATTAGGGTGCGATTCTGCTTTCTAGGAAACAATTTCTAGAACAGTGGCTGGTTTTACAGCCCTCTTGATTTGACTCTGAGGAATCTTTGTTTTCCACCCTCTTCCAGGACTGTTCCTGAAACAATGGCTCATGTAATAGTTGAGTACACATGTCCTTCTCAGAGAAGCTTGGATGCCCAGAAGACCTTTTTTTTTGTACTTAGAATACTTTTAGTCCATCTTAGTCCAAGAAGGGAGCATGCCATCTATAGAAATTAAACATTTTTGAGCTTTCTCTGCGCATCTAAACTCTATGGATTTAACTTTACTCACTGGATGAAAGCCATACACATAATTTTTTCAACAAACTTCTCTCTCTCCAGCCTTAATTGTGTCTTCTTAATTGTGTCTACTTTGAGTGTGGCAGGATGTTGTGCAAAGACATCCCTATGATTTCTACTGGTGTTTTGTTTGACTAAAAGAGATTTATAGATACACATTTAAATCCCATAGAGGTCTTAACTAAAGATCTTCCAGTTTCACCGTGGGTATCTTATTGTTTGAGGAGACTGGAGATAAGTACAAGTTTCATTTTATAAGTGGCTAAATTTTGATTCTTCCATATATCCCCTTAATTTTGCCTACAAAGTGAACTTTCCCTCCCATTCCCCTTTAGCCTTTTTTTTTTTTTTCTGGCAAGATCTTATTATATACAGCTAAGATATGCATTTATTATTGTTCATGCTTTGATGAGTCAATCGGGTAAATTTACTGACCTTTGAACAGTCTTAACTGGTGTGACTTGGGTTTGTCCATGTGTCCGCTACTGGATTGGTATGTGACTGATGAGTTTAGGATAAACTCATGTATCTTACAGGGACATTCTGGGTGTCAGTCATTGTCCCTCATCATGCAGATGATGCTTGTGGTAGCTGGGCAGGGTTTCAGTGAAAGGAATGGAAACATAAAGGTCTGTAGATCCAGTACTGACACCTTGTCATTTCTGTCATACTCGGAGACCATGACTAGTCAGCCACACAGCCAGGCTGAATTCAGAAAGAGGGGAAATAAACTCTACCTCTTGATGGGAAGCCTGAAAATCACTTTATAAGGAGGTAGGTACAGAGAGGGCTGAGGAATGAGGAGTGTTTTTAGGATAAATATAGTTACAATAACTATTTCTTATACAGTTTGAGTGTTTTTAACTAAGTCCTTTGTTAAAATCATGGACTACTAGTTAGGGAACACTTGAGAAATGATCGATTCCCATCTAATGTATATTCAAGCATTTTACAACTTCCATCATGAGTTGGCATCCAGGCTTTGATAAGAAATCTCTAGTGTCAGGGAAATTAAAATTCTTTTGTCTTCAAATAAGTAATTCATAATTTTCAAACAACAAATATGATAAAGAGTTTAATCCCATTTCATTTTTATCTTCGTCCTGAGATGTTGACTCAAATGCCACAGATTAGGGAATTGAAGATTTCCTGAGATGCAGGCCTAGGACAACAAACAGCCCCACTCAGGCAAATGCCCTGAGCTTCCTTGACGTCAAGAATTCAGTGTCTTTTCACTTAGTGAGTCACAGATGCTTCTTTTGCCTCACCCTAGTCCTGGCCCTTGAATTTGCCTTCCTCCATTTGTAACTTCTGCCGTGACTGGGGCAAAATAATTTTAATCGGGTGACCTGAATTTCGAAATGAATTTCTGACTGGAAGTCAATTTTCCTTCACCACTAATATAAAACGGAGTGGCCATTGGGCTCAGGCTCCCAAGTGGAATTTAGGACTGACTAGAGGGTCTTGGGCCTCTGCCTTGTTTAAACGGGTCTCCGGACTAGGTGACTTTGTACACATTCCAGTCTTGGAGTTTTGAGAAGGAAAGATTTTCTTGCCTTTTGCTTAAGAATAGGGTCTCAGGAGTCCCTCAGGTAGGGTCACATCCTTGGGCAGACAGCAGGCCAGTTTTCCAAGTGTGGGGTGAGGGATTTGCCCGCGAACCGAGGGCCCACTGGCTTTTAAAGGGGGCATCAGTGAAAACCTGGACCGAGGATCGCTCGACCAGGAGCGGCGAGGGCTATCCTGCCTTTCCCAAATCTCCTTTCCGAGTCTTCGTCTGAGCTCAGGCTGGGGCGCAAATTGAAAGTAAAAAACGGCCACGCTGCATTCTGCAGAGTGATCCTCCTTCATCGTGGCGAGGTGAGTGCGAGCCAGGGGGTCTTTTCTGGTTGAGTGGTAGCTTGATACGGGCCGCGTCTTGATGCTGAGACGCAGAAGCGGACTTTTCTGCTGTCCCTGAGATGCTGCCCGCCCGTTGCACAGCACTCTGTGCCCGGGGCGGAGTGTAAGCCTGAGAAAGACTGCTGAAAAAGAATCCCATTCTGTTTGGGAAGACCTTGGGCGGCACTTTGCAAAGGCACAGCCTGTCTGGCTGCTGGGAAAACGCGGGTGTGAGGCGCGGGGACGCCGGAGTCTCGGCTGGAACCCGGGAGGCGCGCGGCTGCCTTCGCCGCGGATCCCGGCGCCTGGCAACCGGGGTTTCCTGCGTCTCCCAGTCGGCCACGACCTGTTCTTTGCAGCCTACCAATTCTCGAACCGAATTCTGCTGTTGTGTATTGTGAATTGCCTCCTTCCCCTAGGTCTTCACCGAGAATCACTTGTTGATAGAAGTGTGCGCTAAAGTAGGAGCTGTTCTGGCTTTACAGCAGTTGAGAGCTTTGCGTTTTCAGTGGAGAAAATACCCGGGGCCAGTCCCCAGAACAGCAGGCTCTGGCTATCGTTGTGTAGACCATCTCTTGGTATTTGTGCACTCCATTTTTGCACGCTTCCTGCCTCCCGCTCTCTCTCCCCCCATGCGTTTTGTGTAAGTTGTAGATTCACATTGGGTGTGATTTAAAGACGTTTTCTGGAAAATTTTAAAGACCGTGTAACCAGCTAACATATTTACATGCCACACAAGATGACTTTTTCTTACCACCACAGTGCCTGTAGCCATTTGTGTAAGTCCTGATTGAATTGTTAATTTCATCTGTTCTGCATGGACTCTGACCAGGTACACTTTTGAATATGGTAAGATGGGCCTCAGGATCACATTCTTCTGCATATTTCCTTTATGAATGAGTCACCCCAGGACCTCACGACCACTCTTGAACTTGCAAGTGATGTCACACTGCAGCTAGGCCCTTGTACCATGGTGGTCCACTATAATTCCTATGGGGACAGTTCGGGTAGGGCTTGGCCATTTGCACTGAAGTAGGCTAGAATTTTGCACACTACAGAGAGCAGAGCCACTAATTGAGATAGCATAGTCATCTCAGTTTTAGAACGTTCTCCTCCTGCCTGCTAGACAGAGACAGCATCAGAGGATCCTTGGTCTGCTCCATTTTTGAAACTGTAGGAAAGCTTTATTTGCTGGCCTTCTCCTAGATGGCAGTGTGCAACAGTGAATAAATAGTCTCAGTTATTACTGTTTTTATGGCTCATTTTTAAATTTTTCTATTTAAAAAAGTACTAGGTTTTCAAGTTTTATTCACTAAACAAAGAACCTTTGATTAAAAAAACTAGGAAACTTAGGAAATTAAACAAAAGAAGATAGTGTGGACAAACAATAATGTGCAGACATTTCCAACCTCTTTTGAAATGCTTCCAAAATTCGAACTGTGAAAATTGGTTTTGATAAATGAATACCTAATAAAAAAAAACCAATGTTGTACAGTAAATATTTTTACACTAATATTTGTTCACAAAGATTTTGCTATAGTGTTCTTATACATGGCTATTCAAAAGTCAAAAAATTAAGTTTCTTTACAATGTTTTAAAGATATTTCTTTGAGAATAAAATTTGAGTTTTCAAAAGTTAATGTTGAGTTACTGAAATGGAGAATGAAAATAAAGAAATTCTAAACTTGTTCTGTAGAAGTAGTCATATTTTCAGAAATCTCTGTGATGACTTAGGTTGTCTTTATTACAGTCTCTTTACGTGACTGATTTTCTTCTATGGAGAGTTTTGCACCTGGATTCTGCCCGGGGGAGCAGAGAACTTAATTCTGGAATGAAACCTTGAAGATGGTCCAGTCCAGACTGTTGTCTTAGATTGACATTTACTGCATACTTGCTCCAAAACCTGGTTCATTGCTGAGTGCTGTAAGTGAAATACATTGCCCATGTTGGGGTCACGGCTACAAAAATATCAGCTGTCCTGGCTGGCTCTGATCTTTAGTGATGTGTATTTAGCCACATTTTGATTCCCTTGAGACCCCACTATTCTGACTTTAGGGGTATTACCTAAAATTCAGATTCTTTGGATGGGAAGAGCTTGTAAATTATAATATTAAAAAACCCTGTAAAGACTCCTAAGACATGCTTAGGACTCCTAAGACATACAGCTATGTGATAGCTGTAAAAATATCCTCCGATTCTGTAAATATGTCCTAAAATTCTCCAACTTTTATTTTCTTTTATTCCTTACTTTTGTAACCTTAGCTGTCACTATTTCTTCCATCTCTTTCTACTTATCTTGGAGTCAGTAATCTGACTTCTAGATTATAACTTTTAAGAAATAAGAACTTAGGCAAATCACTTAAATTTTCTGACCCTTGGTTTCTGTGTTTGTGAAAATGAGAATAATAATACCTACTTTGTTGACTTTACAAAGTAGTTGTCAGTATGATTGAGTGGAGTAATAATCTTGAATGATCTTTTAAAAATGATTAAAATGGTTTTATTTCTTTATGTTGTATGTGTTTTGAAAGTTGACTTATTGAATTTTTGTAAATAATGAAAGAACAGTAAATATATTTACAAAGTGCTCACATTTCTCACCTAAAATCTTTTTAAAGATAATTTGCATCTTCATAAATCCATATGTACATAGCATTCTAAAATCAAAGATAATGTTAAACAATTTAGAACAAAAGTATTTTATGATGCATAACATTTTTCTTTCTAAAAACAGATACTTGAACTGATTGAAATAGTTTTATACCCACTTAAATGTGTTTCACAATAGTCAAGATGTGGGAACAATTTATATGTCCATTAATGGATGAATAGCTAAAGGAAATGTACATATATTTAGTGGAATTTTATTCACCTTAAAAAAGAAGAAACTTTTGGAATATGCAATATGGATGAACCTTGAGGACATTAGGCTAAATGAAATAAGTCAATTACGGGAACTAATAATGTATGAGTCCCTGTATATAGGTTTTTTTTGTTTTTTTTTTTTTGGTCATATTTTTAAGAGACTAGGTCTCACTATGTTGCCCAGAGTTGTCTTGAAACTTTGAACTCAAATGATCCCCAACCTCAGCCTCCTAGGTAACTGGGATTACAGGTGCGCGCCACCACGTCCGGCTAACATGAGATATTTTAAACAGTTAAACACATGGAGTCAGAAAGTAGAATGGTAATTCCTTGGGTGGGTGAGAGGACAATTGAAAGTTGTCCTTTCCTAACCAGCAGGTATAAATCTGTTAATTAGGTATAATTTTTTAGTATATCTAATCAACAGGTATAAAGTCTCAATTCTACAAAATAAACAAGTTCTAGGTATCTGTACAACACTGTGCCCACAGCTAACAGTATCTTATTGTATACTTAATATTTTGTTAAAATGATAGATCTCATCAAAAATGTTCTTTAATTGATCTTAGCTTGAACACCAAGAGGCAATCATGTTAAATGTTCTTAGCTGCAATAAAATTACATAAAAAATGAAATGGTAATATTATTTTATTACCCCATTTGGATTAGATTAATGATAGCTATAATAAGTAGCTTCCTAGACAAAATTAACATTTGCTAATCTTTTCTGCAAGAAAAGAATTTTTTTTTTTAAAGAGACTAGGTCTCCCTATGTTGCCCAGGGTAGTCCCCAACCAATGGACTCAAGTGATCCTTAGCCTCAGCCTCCTAGGTATCTGGGTTTACAGGTGTGTGCCACCACACCCAGCTATTTTTTAGAGACTAATCTTGGTATATTGCCCAGGGTAGTCTTGAACCTGCAGACTCAAGTGATCCCTGGCTTCAGCCTCTCAGTCCTGGGATTACAAGCATGTGCCACTGCGCCTGGTGAAATAATGGTTGTTAACTTGTTTATTATAAGGAAATTGAGGCATAAATTGAGTAATATGTCCAAATTTGTATTTCATTTAAATGACAGAGCTGGGATTGGAACCCAAAATGCAAACTCTACATTTTATGTACTTAATAGTAACTATTCTCTACTAAGTAGAAGAAAAAGTATTTTTGGGTTCTCACAGGTTTTAGTTACTTTTCTTTGGTATACCAACTGGTTGTTGAAAGCTATTTTACACAGGGGTGTTTTTTATTTATTTATTTTTTATTCAGGCAGATAGCTTGTGGTAGCATTATTTTATAGAATTAGCATCAAGCATATAAAAGAGTATTTGAGTTTCAGAATCGGACCAATTTCTTGTAAAATTTGTCAAAATGATAATCTTGGGCAGGTTGCTTTTCATCCTTCAAATTCAGCTTTCTTACCCTTAAAGATGAAGATAGTAATTGGAATTCCACGGAGTTTTTGGGAGCTTTGAATCAGTTTGTGCAAGCTGATTAAACCAGAGGAAACTTGCTCACAATAGGCCACTCAACAAATGTTAGCCATTTTCTTTTCTTTGGCAAAGTGAGCATTTTTCCTTTTAAATTTCCATTTGATTGAGCAACAATATACTTTATGTAAATTCATTGCCATTTCCCACTTAAAAATATAAAAAATTCATAACAATATTTTAAACAAGAATAACATTTATTGAACTTTCATCTTGTGCCATATTTTAAAATACATTTTCACCAGTCTTGTCTCATTTAGTTCTCATAGTAACTAATTATCATTAATGTTTACCTTTGGAAATTGAATTATGGAGATGGTAGGTTAAACTAGCTGGCGAGTTGAGATGTGATACCCAGCAGGTTGACTGTTGAACCCATTCTCTTAGTCATTGTGGACTGTGGGAATTTTGTGCATAAAAGAAAAATGTGGTTTTGGCGATTTCTGAGACCAAGTGTTTTTTGTTGCTGAGGAGAAAGATATCCTGTACAGAAGAGACCGAATCAAGGTAGGTTCATGAGAGGGGAGCTTACCTCTAGGACCAAAGTTTTTAATGAAAATTCTACATTGTTTTTATATTTCTCATTCTGTTTTGGTTTTTTATTCCAGAATTATGCAGCTCTGACTTAGAACGAGATTTTGGGTATGTTGTAAGGGTGTGTTGTAAAACAAAGAGTGTTCTTCCTTGTTTAATTCTGAACTCCAGTGTCATTTATCAAAGACATTTGACTTCTATAATTTTGGGACTAAAAAGTCATCTATCAGACTGCTGACTTCATTTAAAAATTTTTGAAAAGATCTTCCTTAGTCAAGAGAGATGAAAATCTCATTTCACATCAGCCAGAGAACAATATTATGTACACAACCCACTGCTTTGTTACACCTACCTTAAAAGACTAAACGAATCAATCAATAAAGGCAATTCTTTATATTGTGAGTAAAGTATTTTCCTGAATGGAATTGTTGTGACCATTAGATCATTATCCATTTTTGATCAAAAGATTTTTACCTTTCATTTGTTCATTTTCCTAAATTTTACAGACTTGGGTAGATAGTCCTGGTAATATCTACTACACTTCTCTACTCCTTTGAAACCTACATAGAAGTAACTGCATATCAATGACTTCTAGAGAGCAGTCTTCTGATGATAGGAAAAATTAGGTTAAAACAATCCTCAGAACTCCCCATCTGATCATAGTTCTTTCACTCTCCTCTATGGGGTTTCTAACCTTGACCAAGTCACTTAACTTCTTTGGACTTATCTATGCTTGATGTATTAGGACATGATAACAAAGCTTCCTTTGGGGGTTAATGATAACCCTGCAAGACTACATTTATTATATCTTCTGCAGGATGACTAAAAGATTATTCATTTATTACAGAATATTTTGATGCCTTCTGGGTTGAGGAATCTCCAGCTGCTCTGATGATAGCTTTAGACGACTACATGCTGTTCCCTCTCGATGCCAAGCCGGGCTCAGTCAGAACCCCAGATCACAGTCTTTCATGGAGACCAGGTCCCAGCAAGAAGGGCCATGGAGGAAATTGGCACCCAGATGGCTCCTCTGTGTGAAGCTGTCTCGGGCTCTGGGCTGACTGGAGAACAGCTGGTAACTAGGCCAGCCCTCTGTCAGTCACCGGGACCAGAGCAGCATGGCGTGGATTCAGAGGAGGAGGCTTTGGGCATCCTGCCTATGCATCACAGCTACGATCTTTCTGCTTGTCACACTCCAGGTACTAAGGATTTAGGCTGTATAGTGTTGATTTCTGGGTCTTTGTCCCCACCCCTGCCCCTACTCTGTTTTTTTTTTTTTTTTTTTAAGAGACTAGATCTTGCTTTGTTGCCTGGGGAGTCCCGAACCCGTGGATGCCAATGATTCCTAATCTCAGCCACCCAGGTAGCTGGGATTACGGGCATGCTACTGTGTTCTCTTCTGACTCCAAGTACTTTTTGCTTAATCACTCGGGATCAGGGGATTTCTGTCCCAATTAAGGAAATGCTTTTCTTTGTAGACAGATGAAATTGAGATTCCATGACTATGGCAGGATTAATCTGTGGTTTTTGTAGGGTTTTGGTTTTAAAAAGAAAGAATGTAAAGCTCGGTCTATCTTGTTGCATCAAAATTGGATGGCTTTCCCAAGTTTTCACAGTCACTTTTGCAGGATGACATTCTTGAAGAGTCAAGAACTATTTTGAGAATAAGAAATGTAAGTCATATAATACATGTAGAACGTAAACATCTGGAATAATATACTAGTCATTCTTGACTTACTCTGCTAGATCAAGGACTGTATGGATCTGAATGAACTGAAACATTTTGTTTATTTGTTTATTTAGCTATTTTGAACATTATTTTTGATGATTTCAAATTAAAAGTTATGCAGTGTTAGTAAAATATATACATATGCATATACATATATAAGGGTTCAGGTATATTATCACCTGTTCAAATACCAGCTGTCAGTTTTGAAAGCCAAAGTTTTTTATAAGATTATTTGTCGATGTGAGTAGTTCAGATGTGGAGCTGATGGGATGGCAATGAAGGTATTATCTTTTTCTTTTCTTCTTTTGTTTTAATTATAGAGGATCTTCCTTCTTGATTTGGATCACATTAGATAGTGCTATAAACACACTCTGACCATCTGGTTCTACGCTTGTGTCACCTTTTGCTGTCAGATTGGGATTCTCGTCAGAGAGGGCACTGGTCCTCTGGTCTAGCTTAGAAGTATTCTAGGCCCTGCTTTTGCAGGAGGAGCTGGCATTTCTGCTGATTTCTCATGAGAAATTATGAAAGAGCTTTGAGATCTATTAGACATTTATTTATTCTAGCTATGAGGAATGTCTAAGCTAAAAGATTTATTTTTGATGTGAGAATAAATTGCCATATTTTTGATATATATGCCTCTGGAGTATGCAAAGTATTATGATTACTGAAACTAAACCTTCCTCTGGATCTCATTTTCTGTTGACTGCGAGGAGTGAGATATGGGTTATTTCCCAGTCCTCACTGAACCACTGAATGCTGTGATGGTCAGAGTTGTGGCAATGCTATTTTTTAAAATACTAATAATGAAAAAATATAATGCCTTTATATTTAGAACCATTACTATTTTTGCTAGTTTGTTGTTATGCACAGGAAACAATTTGCCACATAAGGAGGGAAGATGAAAGGAAAAAAGAAATCATGCCATAGTTCCTATACTACTTTGCTAGGGCTGCCAGAGCAAAATACCACAGGAATCAATTTTCTTGTAGTTTAGAGACTGGAAATCTGAGATCAAGATGTCAGCAGGGTTGGTGTCTTCTGAGGCCTCTCTTAATTTGCACATAGTCCTCTTTTCTCTGTCTTCATGTAATCTTTCTGTACTTGTCTGGATGCTCTTCTTGAAAGGATGCTAGTCAAATTCATGAGGGCCTCATTGAATTATGTCCTCATTTTAATATAATTGCATTATGTCCTATGTCCTTAATTTAATATAATGACTTCTTTAAGGACTATATCTTCTTCTTTTGTTTGTTTTTTTTTGTTTGTTTATTTGTTTATTTGTTTTTGAGACTAGTTCTCACTATTTTTGCCCATGGATCTGCAGGCTCACGTTGCCCGGGGTACCATAGACTCAAGAGATCCCCAGCCTCAGCTTCCCAGGTAGCTGGGATTACAGGCACAGGCCACCACACCCAGCTATTTTTTTGGAACTAGGTCTCGGTATGGGCCCCAGGCTGGACTCGAACTGCAATCTCTAGCCCCGGCCGCTTCACAGGCTGAAACTTACAGACAAGAGCCACTGTGCCCGGCCTAAGGACTATTATCTTCTAATACAGTCACACTGTAAGATATGTGGGCTTCAGTATGAGAATCTTGAGGGGACATATTTCAACCTCTAATAGATTCCATCACATAATAATCTGAATACAAAAGTGCTATTTTTACCCATATACAGTTAAGCTAAAACATTGTGGTTTCCTGGAGGAAATCATTAAATTCAGATATTATTTTCCATTCACATTTAACTATATTTTGTATGTACTATTGTACATTCTTTGGGTATATATATATATATATATATATTTGAATTTCACTTACTTTTTCAAAAATAATTTATATATATATATTTCACATCATTGTAATCCCTGGGGGTCACCCACCACCTCCCCTCCCTGGCTGCTCCAGCTGGTTCCCCCCCAGTAGTGTACTTTCATTGGTTGTCCATGTATTAGTGAAACCATTTGGTTTCTGTCTTTTTCTTTCTAACTTGTTTCTGCTAATATGATTTCTTCTAGGTACATCCATGCTATCATAAATTCATCAAATTTGTCATTTTTAATTGATGAGTAATATTCCATTGTGTATATATAACATATTTTTTTCATCTAATCATCTGTTTTGGGGCATTTAGGTTGTTTCCATGTTCTTACAATTATAACGCTGCAATAAATATCTGAGCGCTGGTGTCCTTTTGTACCTACATTGAATTTTAATTACTTTTCATTGCACAACTAATTCATGAATATATTTGGACTATTTTAAAGCAAATCCCAAACATTATATATCATTTCACCTGGATTTGCTTTCATTTTCTTCTTCAACAGAGGGGAAATTTAAGTAATTTGATATAGACACATTCTTATAGTCACACCCAATAAAATAAACACTAATTAACTCAGTACCACCTATATTTTAAACCATGTTACAATTTTTCCAACTGTCTCAAAAAAAAGTCTTTTCTCAGGTTCCTCTGAATCTGGAAAAAACATGTCCCATACAATCATTGTATGTGGTAGATATATCTCAAGTTTTATGGGTTTTTTATTTTACTATCATAAAGTTTCTACTACTTCACCTTATCTTCCATATCATGGACTTGCTGAAAAAATTGAATCATTTTTCATATTTTGCATATGACTGCCTTTATCCTCATGGTTTTATTTAGTTTGTTTCTCTATCCTCCAAATTTCCTACAATTTAGCATCTGAGACTTAGTACTTTTTCAAAAGTGGTGTGGCAGAAAAATCTCTCCTAAAAATATCCCCTATCATTTGGAAGTGGACTTAGATTTCTCATAGTAGACATTCATCAAAAATGTGGACAAAATTTGTTTTTGAGGTTATATCCCATGGCTTTTTAAAAGCCTTTCTTTAAAGTTCCTGGTTGTATATTTTCAGGGGAAAGGGGGGGTAAGAAGATAGAGTTTGTGGCTATAAGTTGACTCTGTTCCATTAGGCTACAGAGGAATAGTTCCATTATTATGTTATCATAAAAATGCTGAGAAAGCTACTGGCAAAGGTTAGACTTTTCTTCAGCTTCCAGTGATTGCTTTGGTCTTGTAATGCTGACTTTGGTCTTACAGATGATCCATAATATTTTAAACTGTTATTCCTTTTGGCAAACTACTTTTTGCTCAGTGGCTCTATTTATCAATCAGTCTATCTATCTATCTGTCTGTCTGTATATCTCTATCTCTATCATCTTCTATCTGAAGCTATATGAAATTTCATATATATGATATATGTGAATACATTTAGATATAAATATGAAACCACTGAGTGGAAATCATATGTATGTCATATATATGAATATATAAATGTATATATGAAATCACTTTATGAAAACCAAGTAATTCTTCCCATTTTTTGTGCATATATCTGAAGCCAAATAAATATTCCCTCCTTCCTGTCTTTTTGTCAAAACTATCCTGAAATAAATGAATAATGTGTTTGTTTGGGTTTTTTTTTTTTTTTTTTGAGACTAGGTCTCTCTATGTTGCCCAGGGGTAGTCCGGATTCCATGGATTCAGGTGATCCCCAACTTCACTCAGCCTCCCAGGTAGCTAGGATTATAGATGCCCGCCATCGTACCTGGCTGCTTTTTCAAAACCAGGTCTTGCTATGTTGCCTGGGGTAGTCTCGAACCCGTGAACTCAAGTGATTCCTGGCCTCTGGCCTCCCAGCTATAGGTTATAGGCACATGCCACCATGCTCAGTTTGAAAAATGTGGTTTTAAATGTAAGAGAACCCAGTACTCATGGGCTACTTCACTGTCTCGATGCCATATAACATCCACGTTATGAGTCCTTTAATTATTCTAAAAAGAAACCAATTAGGTATTCATAACTCATTTTCCCTAGAATGTAATTGCTAGTCATATCTAGGTAATAACGTTGACTCTCACAGTTTCATTAAGAGAACTATTTCTAGATGGATAGGCTAGTGAAATGGAGGAGAAATATTTCTGTGTAGTAAATGTATATGTGTTTAGTAGAATTATTTAGAATCCTGATTGGTAAGTATATGGGAGACTGTGTCTACTCTCTTATTCCTGGGACCTGTGATTATGTTCCCTTACTTGACAAAAGGGATTTGCAAATGAGTTTAAGGTAACAGCCTTTGAAAAGAAGAGATAATAATGCATCATCTATTGTGGATCCTGTGTAGTCCCAGGGGACCTTTAAGTTAAGAATCTTTCCTGGCTGGGTTCAGAGAGATATAGGAAAGAAGGTTCAGGGAGATGCAGCATCGCTGAATTTGAAGATTGAGCAAGGAGGCCATGAGCCAAGAATTCTGGGTAACTCTAAAACACAGAAAAGCAGAAAAACAGATCCTCCCCAATGTTTTTAGGAAGGATGGCAGCTCTATAGGCACCTTGAGTTTAGCCTAATGAGACTCGTTTCAGATTTTTGATGTCTAGAATAGTATAGACATAAATTTGTGTTGTTTGAAATTGCTAGGTATGTGGTCATTTGTTATGGAGACAAAGCAAGCAAAAACAGTAAGAGTTTAAATTATCAAGATGAGTGTGAGAGGTGCAAAAACAAAATTAAACAATCTGAGTCTGGTAATAACTATCTTCTCTTTTAGGTAGTGGTTGAGCTTGGAAAATTTGAAAGGAGGAAGTTTGAAAACTTCAATCTGCAAGACAGACATCCAAAGGAAGAGGCTACACATCTCAATTCATTACTTAAGAAGGATGCACTGACCCTGACTAGGAAAAGAAAATTGGAAACTAATAGCTATCCCATTATGGTCTGGTGGTCCCCACTGACTGGGGAAACTGGAAGGCTAGGGCAGTGTGGGACAGATGCCTGTTTCTTCACCATTAACAGGACCTACTTCCACCATCACATGACCAAAGCCTTCCTCTTCTATGGTAAGCAGGGCTTGTACCTTCTACCTTTCTTGGCTGACATCTTACTTCAAAGCTAAGATACCTCTCACCTCCCAGGAAGAGTTGACTGAGAAATAGTCTTCCTCCTTCTTGATTTGTCTTTATTTTGGTGTGTTCTGAGACAGATTCATGCTAAATGTTTAGAGATCTTATAGGTATGAGAATATGTTTGTTTTACTTTTACCTCATGGATGGTTTGACTCAGCATAGAATCCTAAGCTAGAAATTCTTTTATTTTAGAATGTTAAGGATATGTTTCTCTGCTTTATAGCTTCTAGTTCCTCTTGGGGGACCCACATTGATTTTTGATTCCCCATCTTTTGTATGTGATATGCTTTTTTTGTCCTGTTCTCCCTTGTCTGGAAAATAGCTTGGAAATTCAATAATGATTGCTCTGTGTGGGTCTGTTTCCTTATTGATATGACACTCAAATATCTGGTTGTCAGGAAGCCTACAAAACAGTTTTCAGTTAAATGACTTTTTCAGGATTTACAAGGTCACAATTTTATCAGTACATGAAGACTTGATTATTTTCATAGGGATGGACTTACCTTCCACCATATTCCTAGGAGACTATGTCAATCAGAATGTTTCTTGTTTACTGTTCAAATCTTATATTTTGTTACTTTCTTACTTCTCAGGCCATCACTGACTCTGAGTGAGAACTGAATATGTGTCATTTTTATTTCCCAGTCATTCAGGACTCTGTGTAGTGTGACTCCAACCTGACTTCTAAACTTAACTCGTGTGAGTTTATCAACCAATGCTCTAAATTCAAAATGGAAATGTCACTGTTTTAGGCATCAGCCACTAATGTTCCTAGTTTAGCATTATTGTTTCTTCAGTTTCTATATCTTACAGTTTCTTTTTTTACAGTTATCTTGTCAAAATAATCTACCAAATAACTACATTTACCTGGCAATATGAATGACTGATAGAGTTTCTGATATCAAAGATGAATATCTTGAAATAAAGATACTATCCAACTATAGTACAAGGATAAAGAGCATACACACACACATACACACACCATTAGAACATTGTCCACAAATCTTGTGGAATTTCAAAGGAGAGAGATAACTCATATGGGGGAATCAGAAAAGGTTTCAAAGATTTCCTTTATGAAAGAGGAGAAATTTGATGCAGTCCTTGAGGGTCAGTCCAAAAACATTATGTTGGAATCCATTATGTTCTGTATGAACAGAATGAATGGGATCAAAGAAGTAGAAAGTTATAGGTGATATCTGAGGTAAAGCAAGGCTACAGCAAATATCATCTCTGAATCCCTCCTGATTCTTTTCGCTAAATGTTCATAGAGTAGTTTATATCTCTTATGTCATTTAATTGAGCATTTATTATATGCTAGGCATAGTGCCAATCATGAGGAATAAAGAAAATAAATATGGCAGTTATGGCCTTTGGTTTTACTGTGTGTGATTGATCTTCCTTATAGAACATGAAGTTCTCAATGAAAGGACAATATCAGTTCATGTTTGTACCTCTCTTACCCTCTCTATCTAGCACAGTACCCTGCATGTGGTGCGTGCTCAGAATATATTCACAGAGATTTAGAGCCATAAAGGACCTGAGCAGTCTAACCTGTTTGAAAACGTGAGAAGCCTGAGACTCAGGAAGGTTTGGGATGTGTTAGGAGTACAGAGAAATTAGCAGCAGAGAAATTAGCAGTGTTAGGTGGCGTGCCAAGGTGTGTGACCCAGATCTGGCACCTCTTCCATGTTTGAGTAAGATGATGAGTATACACATAGGCAGATGCCATGTCTGGACTCATGTATGAATATAATACTTACGATGATAATTAAACTTGGATGTTTGGATTTTGGAATTGCTTAAGGTACATGGCTTTGAACAACCAAATTAGACATTCACTTCACTAGTAAGGTCTGTTGATTAAAATAGAGTCAAGACAATACACTTTTCTGTCTGAGGGTTCCAAATTCTAATTAAGTAGGTCACTTGAAACTGCAAATGTGACTCTGGTGCAGGAGGATTGAAAAAGAAAAGGCAGGATGAATGACTCAGGTATCAAAAGCTGACCTATTTAAGGAAAATGGAATTTAAAGGATTATGTGACCTTGAAGTTTTTTAAGTCAGAGTATTCTTGATTTTGTTTGGTACCTTTGTAGCCTACTTTATTTATTTTTTTTCTTTCCTTTTTGAGGCTGTTCATTTAAATAATGTTGATGCATTTCTGGAAGTAATACCTATAGACTTATACCAGTGAAATACTGTTTTAAGCCATTTGAGACATGCAGGATTTAGCCACATACAATTTTCTGAAATAAAAATTTAGCAGTGACAAATGAATAAAGTGTTTTTAACCAAAAAATCCATTACTGAAGTTACTGAAAAATCCATCTAGATTTACTGCCGTTAGTGTTAGAAGCTGTCACTTTAGTAATTTTAAGACATAGAATTAGCATTTTTGAACAGTTTTCTTGAAAGATGTGTCTCATGAAGGAGTGGTTGTTGGCGTTGTCTTGATGAGAATGAGGATAGAGTAGGGAGCTACTTATACTTTAAGTGACTTTTTAAGTAGAAGTTTTAGTAAATATAGGTGCATGTAGAGAAAGACAAAAAGTAGATTGCCAAAATATTTTCTTCAGGAATATGAATAATGGCATTCCTTGGTAAAGTCTTGAGATTATGGAGAACAACAACTTGAGCTTGGCCTGTCTCAAAGGAGAGCTCCAGTTCAGTTCTCCAGGGCTGGGTCCTGGTGATCACGAGAAGTTCTGGTACTTCCGCTTTATGTGTGGGCTTCTTGTACCTCCTCCTGTGGTGATCTTATCTGTTTTACAGAATAGCCTCCGAGTTTGGAATTAAAGCTACTTTCGTGAAGAAGAAACTAAGCCTGTAATTAAAGGGTTTGTTCTAAATTTCTTATCAAATTGGTAGGACTTTACATCCAAATCCAATTTCAGGTCTTACATCCAAAGAGTGGTAGGACCTTAATAGGAAAAAGTGTAGATCCAAGTTATGTTATCAAGTTTGAGAAGATTTGGAGTAAAGGAATGACAGAGATGAGTAGTATCATTCAGAAAGACTTCTTGGAGGGCATGTGTAATGAGGCAGGTTTTTTAAAAAGAGGCTGTGAATATAAGAGAAGAGCATGGAGAGATTCAGATATAGAAATGTCATGAGCAGAAAATAGAAATTGGCATTGTAGTAACACTAACCCAACATATTAATAATATTCACTGTTCCCTAACTGAAAAGTGACAGATCTCCAGCTTTTGTGCTCACTCTGAGAGAATGGAGAATTTTATGGTCACTTTCAGTTACAAACTTAGTCAATATTTCAAACTTAGTCAATATAATATTCAGACTCAGAATCCTGACTCTGAACATGCATTGTATTTCATTTTTTCCTCTTGCAACTTTAACTCTTTCTTGCTGCAAGTCTGTGGTAGGCAAAGGGCTGTGGTCTCTGCTGTCTTTAGGTTTTTTCACTCCTTTTTCCCCATCCTTACTAACTTCTTTGGAGCCAGGGAGAGCTGTAGTGAGGAGAGGGGAAAATTAAGGAATTGGGACATTTCTTCTTCAGAGCATGACTTTATGTCTTGTGATCCAGCCTGATATTAGAGCTGGTGTCTTTGAGTGAGCCTGGCAGATGAGTAAGTCTTTTCAAGGGCACTTTTATGGCATCTGGGGTTTCCTTGCTGAGCTTCTGACTATCACAGCGTCTCTCCTCAGGAAAACTATGTCTCTGAGCTGCATCATGTGGGACTGCTTCCCAGCTCCTGGCACCCTGCAGGACATAGCCACTTTTCCCTGCTGAGGTCTTTTTGCCCCTCTAATGACTCCATATGGAGGACCTGAGATGTTTCAGGTGCTCACATCTCATATATGGGCCGTGATCAGCTGCCTCCTGTCCTGGCTGTTTTGAGCATGCCATTGATAGTGACATAGCAATTCTCCTCTTTGCAAGCATGTCCCTGGTCCCTCTGCATTTTCCTGGGGAGGTGAGTTTGAGACCCTCACACACTGTACTTTGAACTTCCTCAGCCTGAGTCTTCTGTGCCTCTAAGTTGCATGAACACACTTCAGAGTTCTCTTCTTAGCTCCTTTGAAGCAGGGATTGTGCACAGGACAGCTGCTGTAGTCACAGAAACTCTTCAGTCATCTCTATGTTGTTGACCTTGCTCCAGAATCTGGGTTTCGTAGAATAGGGTCTTCTCATTCCTTTTATAAATTCTGCAGCCTCTGTCTCACAGTTACTTAGAGGCAATGTCTCAGTTGCATTGCAACATTCAGTTAAGTATTCTTTGTAGAGTCACCATTTGCCAGGCTACTTATTGTGAGCTGGAGAAGTGCAGAAAGCAAACAGGTGCAGTTTAATGTGATTATATCATAGTTGATTGATAACAGCCTTGATGGGTTTCCTTGTGTGTTCATCACTAGTCCTCTTGATTGTATCAGGCATCTCCTAAACGGTCATGGGTGAGCTGTCTTTGAGCCATTCTCATAGGAGAGCTTTCATCTAATCGCATCTATTACATGTTGATTCTTACTAGTTTTTCTCTCCAGAGGTTGACTTTATCTCAGGTTCTGTTGAACACAGACAGTAGGTAATTGTTGTTACTTGCATATCAGATTAAACTTTATTTGGGAGACAGCAAAGAAATGGACTCGATTGGACTCTCTGAACAGTAACAAAGTTGAACATGAAGAAGCTCATGGCTGGGTGATAAATTATATGTACATATGTATCTATCTGCTTTCTCAAGACTTTATAATTTATAACATTTCTTATTTTGTTTTAGATGAATAGTTCTCAAACAGGCTCATCCTGAGCACAGGTTAGGAATAAGCAAGCATCCCAGCCTAGAACGGGAGGCCAAGACTAGGAATTGCTTGAGTCCTCAGGTTTGAGACCCACCTGGGGCAATATAGCGAGACCTAGTCCCAAAAAATAGCTGGGCATGATGGCGTATGCCTGTAGTCCCACCTACCTGGGAGGCTGAGACTGGGGATCACTTGAGTCTGTGATACTCCAGGCAACATAGTGATAACTAGTCTCAAAAAAAACAAGAAACAAAAAACAAGCAAGCATACAAACCCCCAATTCCCTGGCCCCATTCCATACTTAGAGTCTCCAGTGCTGGTGACTTATAATATGACAGCTACATGTTAATTGGGGGATTGGCTTGATGTGCATTTATTTGTAGGGCTTTAGGGAGGTATGGGAGGATTAGATAAAGGTATGAAAACAACATATTTTCAAGAAAGAAAATGTAGTGCATTGGCTTAGCACAACAGTAAATACTATTTATACTTAGTATATAAAAACTGTTTATACGTATAGTTGAACATAGAGATTTAATCAAAAGTTGAACATCGAAATTTAATCAAAAGTGGGCAAATAAGGAAGACGTGTGGGGGGAAAGGGTGACAGGAGAGTTAGAGCTGTGTTTTCTAATAGCAAGAAAATGTGTATTATCTAAAACGGAAAAAAAATGAAGAAATAGCACATTGTACATGCTATTTAGAGATCTTTGAAATGTAAATGCAGAAGAAACACCTGAAAGAACTGGAATGATGACCTCTGACATGTGGAAATAGGGATTGGGGGTGGGGATGGATAAAATCTCACTTTTGGTCTCCTACTACATATGCATTTTCTTTCTTTTTTTTTTAAATTTATTTATATATAAATTTCACAACATTGCATTTTCTTTAATGTCTTTTTTCAGAGATGCTAGTAATTGTTTGATGCGCCTTCTTTTGGTGCATATATATGTGTCATGTCTTCCTGGTGTATTGTCCCATTGATCATTATATAGTGGCTATGATCTCACTTGTAAAGCTATGTGCAAATATTAGTTTGATATAAATAAAAATTAATTTTCAAAGACAAGCAGTCTTTAGAGATAATTAAGTATGAAGAGTACAGACCATTGTTAATACAGTATCCAATTCCTAGAATTTTTTTAATTTATCAAGATACCTTTTGGGAAATATTAATTATGCAAAGACATTAATATTTCTTATAGCTGAAGTACTCTTTTCCTTCTATGAGAAAATTGCATGTTAATAATACTTGATTTTCAACTTCAGTTAAAATATAAATTAACTGAGTTTTGCTAGGTTTCATTTGGTATAAAAAGACAAGGAATTTAGAGCCTTGTAAATGTTAAGTTTTAAGGGTGGATCTGTCAGAACTGGGAATTTTCTTAGCCTTGTTTCTCACTTAGCCTCTCTTTTCCTCTCTGTTCTCTGGCCATGTGATAATATAGAAATGAAAGGAGCAGCATAGGTGACTGAAGATCTGAAAATGTTTCTTGGATTAACCTTAAAAATCTGCAAGGAAGCACTGAAGTGACCAGTAGCCAAAGCCGGGTGTTTCCCTTGGGGCTGGCATCAAGAAGGAATGCACAGATTTTATTATTGCAGCTTCAGCAATTTGGTCAGTGGCACCCATCCAGTTCCAGGCAACTTCTCTGGCATCCAGAAATGCTCTGAGATAAGCTGGCAGATTTGTTCTTCAGAAGAGGCAACTACATCTCTGACAGGCATCTGAGCTACAGCTTGATGCGTTTTTTGCTCTTAAGGAGAAAATAAGAAAACAAAAGCAACTTAAACTGAAGAGTGCAGCAGACCAGATTTTATTCATGGTTTGATCCACCCATTTAAATAGTTCTAGGGCACTAGATAGTTCAAGTCTCCTGAACTTTGAGAGATGGGGCACTGATTCATCAGAGGGTGTCCTGGATTTGCTGAAAACAGTTTTGTATTATACAAAACTTGTTGCATATGCTGGAAATTTTTTGAAACATTACAATTTTTATCAGTGGAAAAAAAAAAACCTCTCTTAAAGGAGGTAAGTACAAGAACTAATAGTGTAAATGAAAACAAAGAGAAGGGTTTACGAAATAGTGGTTATTAGATGGTTGTTTAAATTAAGGAGTAAAAGATTGGATTAACTGCATGGTTTGCAACTGTGTGAAAAGAAATCATATGCTACAGTATTTGTAATTTGGGAAATTTTGAGAATGTCTCAGGATGTAGCTCTGCTGATGTCAGGCTCTGTTCTTCATTCATTATGTAGCCAGCATCTAAGACACATCATATACTTAGCCCTTTGCTAATTGTAGGCTAGATTGGTGGACATCACAGGTGCTGCCTTCTGGAGCTTGTGGAGTATGTTAATAGGATATGCCAGAGAAGGCTAAGCATTTGGATTTAAGCAGAGTGATCAGGAACCTCTCTGAGAACATAACATTTGAGACTGAGACTTGAACAATGATAAGAAACAGTTCTGTGAGGGAGTTAGCTAGAGGGAGTTAATTTCAGTTATAGGGAACACTGGTACATATAAACTTGGGAAGGGAATTTGGTGTGCTGGGTGTGGGGGCGGGGGGATTCAGGAAGAAAAGTCAGTGTCACAGAAGTACCGGGATTTTTTTTGAATTATGCAATAGTTTTATTTTAGTTTTTATGTTTTTTTCTGCATTCATATTTCTCTATATATTTTTCCCCTTTACAGAGGCAACATTAGTGTAGAACACTTAAGATGTAGGGGGATAGGTTCACACCACCTGAGATATATTTTACCACCCCCCCTATCATCCAAGGACTGGAAATTCTTCACTAAAGACTCTGTGTCTCCTCCCTCCTTTGTTCTTACCCTATTCTTCCTCCTCTCTAGTAACCTAAGTTCTACAGTAGTATGTCTTGACTTTATTTTGGTTTTGTCAGTTCCATTGTTTTTTATTTTCTCTATATTCCACGTATGAGTGAAATCATCTGGTATTTTTTCCTAACTTATTTCACTTAGCATAATCCCCCCAAATTCCATGCATGTTTACTGCAAAGGCAAGACTGCATCATTTTTGATGGCTGAGTACTATTTCATAGTTCTTAATTCACTTAATCTTCTTAATCTACTGTTCTGTCGATGGGTATTTAAGGATGTTTAGATTTAAAGCAATTTTGTTTTGCTTTGATTTATGTTTAAAAAAATCCCTATGACTTCTTCATGGAGAATGAATGTGAAAGTGGAAACATAGCAACTGATTTTTTATTAAATCAGTAGAAATGATGGTACCCTCAGCAAAGCAATGGAGAAAGAAATGTGTAGATTTGAGATTTGACTTGAAGATAGAATTGATGTTTTGAAGTACTATTGGTATCTCTTTTCATATACATAGGTGTCCAAAGAGAAAGATTAACTGCATATTCATTTAACTCCTTGGCCCTTGAGAACTTTGTTCAACATCATGTTACCAACTTACCGCAACTGTGATGCATTAAAAAAAAACAACAAATGCAGTCATTCATTTCCTTCCTGATGGGTAAAGACAAGATGTCAGTAGTTTATTGATCACTAAGTATTTTGCTTTCACAGGCATATAAATATTTAATTCTTAAGGTTATTGACACTGACATATTTTACTTTTCTGAGTACAGGCATCTAAATTTAATGTCCAAGTCATTGGTAACAGTATATGTCACGGCATGTGAGGAACAGTGATTAAAATCTAAGTGTGTAGCCCGTAGTCATAGCCAAAACTTTAACTGCTAAAACTTTTAACATTTAAAGATGTAAATATACATTCCTCAGACTCACTCATTTACTGATAAACCCACTGGCATTTAATCAGTAAATCTTGAAGCAAAACAGACAGTGTTATTATAGGGGTCAGCTTTCCCACCCCCAGGCCACAGGTTTTTTTTTGGGGGGGGGAAAGCAGATAGTCTTGATATTTATTTATATTTTCCCCATTTATTATTATTTTTTAAATTGAATCACATTCCTCTTTGGTATAAGAGCAACTGATTTTTCAGTTCACTCTTTGTCCAAGCCCAGATTCTCTAGAGTTACAGCTTTATTGGATCTTAGGGAAGCAAGGAAGAGAGGAAAGGGAAATGATGCCAGGAAGGAAGGGAAGAAATAGAAGGTGGTATAGTTCCACCAGGAAATGTGACTGTTGGACATCTCTGGGAGGACATGTGGAAAGAGTCCTATGCATTCTTCTTGAGCTGATAGAGCAATCAAGTAACCTTAGATTAGTAGGAGGGAAGAACAAATGTAATGATATAAATACATATGTGCACACAGGGACTCTGCATCACACAAGGGTTCCAGTGACAGTGTGGCAAAATATGGGGGGGTATATATCCTGAATTAAGCAATGGTATCAGGACCTTGAACTTCAAGGAGAGGAGGGGTTCCTATGTGATAAGGACAGGGTGAGTCATCTGACAAAGACCAGCTATGCTATAATTAGATGTTAGTCCTGGGTAGAGATAATTTCTCTGATAGAAAAGACAATTCCTGTAAAGATCCTAATTCTGGTGAGATCCCCAATTTTCGTTCTTCTAGATAATAAAGAAGTGGTAGTTACAGTGGTAGTCAAGGTAGTTAAGGAAGTAGTAAACATTCCTCATGAGTTTGCAGAATTTTGATTGACCCAGATCAAAATAATCCATGTGCCAAAGTGGCTGTCTTGGGGAGGCCTATTTTGAGCACCTTCATTTATAACTTGGAGCATGGAAAAAGAATTTATTCTCCAGTTCCTGCCCGTATCCTTCTTTCATGGGTCCTAGTTTGCCCACGGCACTTTGGTCCCTTTGGCACCTACTGGGAAAACTGAATCCAGTGGCAGGATCTGTGATGCTAGGCAGCGGGCTGGTGCCGTAATGAGCACAGATACCCAGCCTTTTGGCATTTGGCACTTTTGCAGAACAGGGACACCTCAGGGAGGGGGCAAGTTCCTGTCTAGTTAAAGGTGAACCCAAGGGGATCCTGATGCTGCTGTGCTGCCATCTTGCTGACCCAGTGGGAGGAGATGGATGTTGGTGGGAGCCTTCTTTTCCTGTCCTGTGAGAATGTGCTGAAATCAGGTGAGTAGGAAATATCAGCAACGCTCATCAGAAAACCACAGCTGAGTGGTTCAGTGGAAGTACTCAAATGGGGATCCATGCTCTTCCCGTGGACTTGCTACTGTGGGCATGAGTGATGCTGAGAAGGAAAAAAGCAGTAGACAACTTTAATGATTTGCTTTTAAAGAACCTCTGAGCTGAGTCAAACCACAGATTCTAAAAGCAAACTCACCAAAGAGTTCAAAGTTCCCTTCCCAGCTGGTAATTCAGTCAGGGCTTCCTTTCTTCTCCAGGCTGCCTTCAGGTTTTTGTGAAGTTGATAGGGGTGACTTGATTAAGGTTGAAGAGAAAAAAATAAGCAGAGCAAAGATAGGAAATTAAATACAGAGATCAAATTCAAGAAGCTCCTATGAGTATTTAGTATGGATAGACTGCAGTTTCTGAGAATTGAACAAGTGAATGATTTCAAACGTGCTGCATGTTACAAAGGAATTATTATGATTTGAATTATTGGTGCAAATTTCCTAGTATGGGTATATTTAGAGACCCTGATTATCCTATTGATGATACTGAAAATTCTTTTATACTTTAAAAATGCAAGTGAAATTAGTTAAATATTTTACTTGTTGTTCACTAAATATTACCGGTTGGGAAACTTTACAGTAAGTGGCACTTTTTCATGTATTCTGGTAGGACAGTGTTTAGCATGCTGAGACTTGTAGATGCCACCTATGAAGAGCTCTGTGTTGCAGGCTTTGTGACGTGGAGCTCTGATTTATTAATCAGAAAATCCAGGTCTAACTCTGCTATGAGTTATCCACATAAGAACCATTCATGGAACTCGAGTGGGGTGGTTCTCAAGCCAAACGTATATCTGAATCACCTGGGAAATTTAAAAAGACAATCATGGCATGCATTTTATTTCCCACCTCATACAAAATCAAGTGCTCTGGAAATGAGGTCTGGGAGTTGGTGTTTTCTTTATCAGGTTTCCCAGGAAATAATAGTGTTGTCAGTGTGTGGGGAGTTTTGGGCACAGCTCCTGCATGATCTTTTAGGTGGCTTCCACCACTAATGTTTTATGACTTATAAAATCCCTAAATTCTATCATGGGAATTTATAACTGGAGCCTTGGTTTATAGCCTATTGTTGCTCATATATGCTTGTGATTTATTTGATACTTAGCCTTTGGTAACAGAATATCCAATTATAACATTATGCCTTTGGGAAAATAAAATCTTCTTTATGACATCTGCCTTGTGACAACGTTTCCAAGAATGTTTTATGTTGAAATTGGAAAACTGTTTGTAATTGAAAATGTGGATTTTGATGATTCCCGTCAAAGGAAGGATGCCATTAGGGTATTCTTTCAGCCACCTGGGCACAATTTAGTCTTTCAAGATCACTTAGTTATGGGATGAATACAACATCTGGGATGTTTGAATGTGTCAGAACCAGGGGCTCTGCTTAGAATAAGATTCTTATTACTTGACTGATGCAAAGAAAAAGCATGGATTCAGGAGGAATGAGAGAAATCCTCCTCTGCTATTGTCACCCAGAAGCACTCAGACTCAGCATTCACACTTTAGGGGGATTTGAGCAGATTGCACAAAACTGAATCTTTGGAGGATTAAGGGGGCTCTCAGATCATTAGATATAGCTGTCTGTCATAGTGCACACCTAGCTAGATTTCTCTGAAACAATCCCTGCAAATTTCTTTGTGATCAATGACTGGAAAACTTCTAGGTTTAAAGACTCAGGTCTTGACAGATGAGTGGCCACAGTGGTCTATATCTTCTTTATTCTTAAGCAACAAAATTGTAGTTTTCTTTTTCATACATGATATCAATCATTTGGGAAAGCTTCTGGTTAAGTTGTCCCATAGTTTCAAGCAAGGGCAAGTCTCTCAGTCTCTAAGTTTAGTTTTCCAAACATGTCATGATTGGACTACCAATAGATGGAAATATTGAAAGCATAAGGATGAAACGAACATTTTATTTTTAAGCAAGTGACTTCAGCTTTTGTTTGTCCTATAATATTGATCCCCTTATCTGATACTCAATCTTTCAGGTTAATATTGACATCTGGTACCAGGACACCATGTACTCTGACAGGTAGTTGATTTTCTCTCTAACAGTGAACTGGTGCTTGGTGATGGTGTTGGTGGTGCAGGGTTAATGAGTTTTGGATAGGGGAAAGATTTGTTAGCTTTTAATGAGACCAAGCATGTCTCTTCATTGCTCATACTTAAGGCTGTTCTTCTATATTTATTGGTTACAAATTTCTCCTTGTATCTTTTTCTTCCACAATTGCTTCCTTCATGGATTTCTGTCAAAATTCTCGTGATTATATTTCTTAAATTCTGAAAATATGTTTAAAATAAATTTTTGAATATTTCCACCCCTTCAGGGTCATATTTACTCTAAACTGCCACCAGTGTGGCCTCTAATTCATATCCAACAACCACAAACTTAGCCACTCTGCACATCTCCACTTTTCCCTTCCTCTAGCTAAACTGATAAGTCCGTAAGTCCCTTGTAGTTACCTTGTGCCCTCCTACCTTAGACCTTGTAACATGCTACTTCCCTGCTGCAGTGTCCTACTTCCTCTTCATTCTGTTTATTCCCTTCACCCTTACCTCTCAGCCTGTGTCACTTCCTCCAGGAAGCCTTCTCTGACAAGGTCAAACCCCTAGTGTAGGCTCTGTTGTATTTTTTAACACACATTTGAGTTCTGGCATTGCATTATTTTTATATGATTAGTTAATTAATGTCTATTTTTGCCACTACACTGTGACTGCTACGAGAGCAGGGCAATTTTCTGATTTTACTAATGGCTGTATCTCCACTGTATAGGCAAGTGCCTGGCAAACAAATGCTTCACTCCTTGGAGACTATGGGCATGTGATTCACTTTCTGAGGGATAGAATTGGTGTTTTAGTGGTGAACTTAAAGTGGTAAATGCAGACTTGGATTTATAGTGATGCATACCCAAATCTTATTTTATAATGCAATACTACTTCATAAAAATAAAAAATTAAAACCCAACATTAAAAGACTCCATTTTCAGCTGAATAAATAGGAATTCCAACAATTAAAAAAGAAAGAAAAGAAGGCGTGAAGGAAGAAAATGCTGAGTATTTCAGAGACCTGAAACGAGATCTTTGAGACCAGCGACCTGCTCTATTTTGTGACGAGAGGGGGCAGCAGAGAGCTGCCGGAGGAAAGGCCCTTGGCTTGTCCTTTAGGTCAGAAAACGCCATGTGAGGCAGTTTAAGCAGGAATGGAGAAAGGGAGGAACATTCAAGTGAAAACTGAAAACCGAAAGAACAGATTATCTAGAAAGGAAGATGGAGCCAGCGAGGAACTTGCAAGGAACAGATAGAGGAGGCTGCCGAAGGATCTCCGACGTGACTGGCATTTTGCTTCTCTCTAGACTCCTCGAGACTGGGAAGAAATCCTCCCTAGTGTACTGGGAAACCAGGATGGTACTTTGGGCAGGAAAAGAAGGGGAGAAGCCGATTTCTTCCTGCTGCCTTATCTTTGTTTGGAAGCTTGGAGCGGGGTGGTGCTCCGGGGTTCTGGTTATGTGGTTCCATGGGCTGTGGGGACTTACAGGCTGGGTCCTGGGTACTAGAAAGAAAGGGGGTCAGGAACTGACATTTTCCAGGGTCAGAGGCACAAACAGTTCTCTTAGGTGAGTGTTTGGCTCAGTTGAAAGACAGGGAGCCCAGAGTTAGACTAAAATATATACTCTGACTGTATGGCTACACTGAGTTTTTTAGCCCTAACATCCCAGGATTTAAAAACGATATTCTTTCTCATATACTCTGGTATTTTCTTTAAAATCTTGGGAATGACTGATTTTTTAATTCTTAACTACAGAAAAAGCTACCTTTTCAATTATGGGCCATATTAGTAGATTTCAATTTTAAAATAGGAAATTATTCTCACTATTTATGAACTTGTTGGCTCTTAGGAAATGTATTATACATTGTGGAATACAGCATTTTAAGCTGATGGTTTATAGTCTCTTACTGCCAACAAAGACTCAGGTTTGTAATGGCCACGTTCTAGATGGCCTGTTTTTGAGGGTTGAAATTGCAATAATTGTCATCTTGATTTTATATGGAAAGATACAAATGAATTGTTAAGTTTTCTTGGTGAACATTTTGTCCATCAATAAATTCTAATGTAAGAAATAGGATCTCTTTCTGCCCATAGATCATAAACCAAAATAGAATTTTAGAACTAAAAGTATTTTTTACCTTGAATTTAAATATCAGAGAAAGAAAGTTCTAGTAAGTCCTCCAAAAGAAAACTTTAAAAAATTGTTGGTTCTGGCCACGTGCTATGGTGCGTACCTTTAATCCCAGCCTAAGGAGTCCAAGACTGGGAATCGCTTGAGTTGGTGGGTTTGAGACCTGCCCCGGCAACATAGCAAGACCTAGTCCCCCCCCCCCCAAATAGCTG